>KZ820236.1:0-17266 GCA_003144235.1 Violaceomyces palustris
GGGGGGGGGGTGGGGGAGAGAGGGTTTAGGCAACCGAGACCATCCAAGTTATCCGATTTTCTTCTTCCATTTTTTGCCGCCCCATTCACTCTTCCTCGCTGGTAAGGTCGGAGCTGTCGCTGTCGAGGCCTCCACCGATCCGTTTGGCGGATGAGGACTTGGACCGGCTCTTTTCCTTCTTCCTCTTCCTCTTCAGTTCGTTCCTCTCGATGATGGCCTTCTTCATCTTTTCCCTGTTCCTGTTCGAGGACCTTCTCCCTCCTCCTTGATCCGACTCTGCTTCCGAATCGACTTCCTCCTCCTCGTCCTCCTCCTCGCTCAGCGACGACGAGGCGTCCGTGGTCCTCCCTTCCTCATCGCTGATCTCGTCATCGTCGCTTCCCTCCTCTTCGCTGCTTGAAGAGCTGCTGCCGTGGTCGTTCTCGTCGGAGTCGTAACCCGTCCTTCTCTTCTTGGCCGAGCTACCCTTCTTCTTTTTCTTCGCCGACGCCTTTGTCGTCGAGCTTGGAGCCTTGCGCTTCTTCGTCGCTTCCTCCGCTGTGATCGCAGCTCGTCTCTGCGGTGCCGCAACGTTGAGAGGGTCATAAGATGCAAGGGTAACGATGAGCAAGGAGAGACATGATGACGCGCATAGCTGCATTTGATTCTCTCTCTCTCTCTCTTTTTGTGTTTCTTTTCTTCATGTCTACCTCACTCACCTTTTGAGACCTTTGAGGCTTGACCATCTCGCTCAGGCTCTTGACCAACTCTTCCGGTAGATGCTGCCTTTCATAGAGCTGTTCAACATGAAGGGAAATTTGAATCACACAAACACATTTTCGAGAGAAAGCGACATCAGCTCTTAGTTAAAAAAAAAAGCGGGGGGGGGGGGGGGGAAGATTGATAACCGGCAACTTCCCACGTTCACATCCACTCACCTCCTTTTGAACCTCTCTGCTTGGCAGTGGCTTGAAGATGTCGGAGGGGAGGGTGATCTTACCGGCGTAGCTCTCGATCGTCCATCCGGATTGCGCCGCTCTCCTCTTGATGACCAGCTGGGCGAGCTCGCTCAGGGCATAGAGGTTCTCGCTCGAGCCCTGCGACTCGGCGTCTCTGACCCCCTTGAGCCTCGTGGCGAGGTAGAAGAGCAAGCTCACGTTCTGCTGGTTGGCGATGCACTTGAGGAAGAATTCGACGTACCTCACAAACTGGGCCAGCTCGTCGGTCGTCTCCTTACTAAAGTCCGGGTGGTTGGCCAGGAGGTGGAGGAAGCGGACGAAAGACATGTCCAGCAACCTGAGCCTCATTTCGGCGTTGGGGAGCGCGCTCGACATCTTGGCCGCGTAGCCCTCCACCATCCTTCGGTTCTCCTCCTCCGGATCGAACGCGACGAGGAAGGCCATGGCGACAAAGCGGCTGGTCAGCTTCTGCCTGCTAAGGTAGGTGAGCAGCTTGTTCAGCAGGAGGTTGCGCACGTTGAAGCTTTCGTCCTGCAGCGCGAAGGCGAGGTTGAAGTACTCGCGTCCGATGCTCCTCTCGTACGGCTGGAAGCGGGCTAGCTTGAGCACGCACAGTGCGGCAGCCAGTCGCATCCTCGCCTTGGCGGGAGCCGGCGTCCCGAGGTCTCGGGCTTCCCCTTGGGACAGGATTGCCCAGAGGAGTCGGAAGATTGGCTTGGCCATCTCGTTGGCACTCTCGGTCGAGGCGAAAGCCTGGCAACGCTTTGTCAGCACCGTGAGCGACAAGAGCTTCGCTTGAAGCTCTGACGTCAGATGGTCATCATCGACCCAGTCATCCTCGGTGTTGGTTTTCTCGTCGTCGCCGCCCTTCCACGGCTTCATCAGGATTTCGGCCAGGATCACTTTGACCACCGAGGCGGCCACATTCTCCGAGGCATCTGGCGCGTGCTTGAAGAATTGCGCCAGGGCTTCGAGGTTGGCCACCTGCTGCTCTCCCGTCGCCTTACCCAGTCCCTTGGCCAGACCCTCAAGGATCTCCTCCAACGCCTGATAGGCTATCGACGTGGCGTTACCTGCTGTCGATGAAGACGTCGACCTCTTGCTCTGAGTGCCACCAAGGTTGTCCAAGCCTCCGGTTATGGAGAGAAGCTTGGAGGCGAACTTGGCCTGCAGCCGAGTACCATTCCTTGCGTACTTGGACACGCGATCGGTGAGTTTCCTGTCCATCGGCACCTTGTCTGGGCTCCACCGAGCGACGGCCGCCAGGGCTTGCAGAACGACTTGGGCAAGGATCGGGTTGCCTTCATCGGTTAGCAGCTTGATCAGTTCCGGAACGTGGGCGACCAGCATCTGAGGTCGGTTCTTGGTGACAAATTCGAGGAGCTGCTTGGACGATGCCTTGTAAGCTTCCATGTCCGGAACCGAAGCCATGGTCATCGTCTGCGACTGGGTTTGCGATTCAGAGACACCGGCTTGACTCTGCTGGAACTGACTGGCTCCGGCCAGCTGGCTGGCCGAAAAATCGTTCCGACTTTGCTGCAGCTTCTTGAGTAGGGTCGGGATGCTGGATCGATTCAAGATGAGGGACGAGCCACCCCTGACGAACTCCTTCATCGTCTCGATGATGCTGGCGCTGGCGTTCTCGACCCTTCGAAGGGCTTCGTTTCGGCTCTTGACCAGCGACTTGACATCCTGCTGGGGGTCGAAGCTTTGTCTCAAAAGCTTGTAGATGCGAGCGTCGTTTAGCTTAGCGAACGAGTGAAGGTCATTGGCGGCCTTCTGAGGCTCCGAACATTGGGACGCGATCCGCTTGATGCACATCACGAGGGTGGCCCTGACAGCCGGATCCTTCTCGGCGCCTGCGCCGCCGTTGTAAGCCTCGCAAGCCTCGACAAAGGCATCGTAAGCACTCGGCTTGGAAAGGATGAGATTGGTTAGCCTGAGAAGGGCCTTGAGCGCATCCGGCTCCATGAACTTGACCACGAGGAGCAGCCGGTTTGTCCAGGCGACCTCGTCGTCGCTGTTGGAAGGGGGAGGCAGTATGTACTCCTCAACGGTGGCCGCAACCGACTGGCTCACTTCGGCGCCGCCAGTGTAGACGACTTTGACGATCTGGGACGGAATCCACGCGAATTGCTGGGTCGCGGCAGGATCGTGGCTCTCGATCTCTGGGTAGGCGTTGTGGAACATCTTTCCAAGCGATTTGAGCGCTTCCTGCCTAACAAGCAGCTTCCTGTCCTTGCACCTCTCGGCCAGATCCAGCAGGACAGACTTTTCCACGTGATGAAGGAGAGTCTCGTAATCCAGCTCTCCGAGCACCTTGGCCATCGCCGCCCTGACCCTTTCGTCCGGCTCCAGCAGCTTGTCCCTGAGGTTTTGGGTGAGGTCGCCGCCGAGGCCTGGCTGCGAGATGAGCAGGTCCTTGGTCGCCTCGACCCACACCGTCCTCAGCGTGACGCTCTTGTCGTACGCTCGTCCCAACCACGCCTTCCAGGTGCTAGCGTACTTTTTCGCCAGGTCGCCGCCTTCGCCGCTCTTTTGGGAAGGCTTCTCGGCAAACATCTGCCCGAGCATCTTGGTTGCCAATGCCCTAAGCTGCGCATCCTCTGCCTTGAGTTCCTGCTCCAGCTGGGGTATGACATTAAGCAGCAAGGACGGGACTGCTCTGTTGATCTGAACTATGAGCGAATGGGCCGTCTGGAAAGCTTCCATCTTGGCGTCAGGGTCTTCCTCCTCCGCCGCCGCCACGATGACCTCGGTGAAGTACTGAGCCACGTGCTTTTGAAGTCTGTCCTTGGTCGCGCCACACACGATCACGGTCATGTTGTGTGCCGCCGGCGTGTGTTTGACCGCCTTGGTGCTGAAGTTTGCCAGGAGGATCTCGAGGACCTCGTTGGGGAGCGTGACACACTCGTCGATCAGCTGCACCAGGATATCGGCCATGCAGATCTCGACGTTCTTGGACATGTCGGGCCTGGTCAGTTCGAAGAAGGCCTTGAAGTAGTCGGTCATCATCTCGTCAGCGTTCGGAGTGTCGCACACCAAGACGACGCTCTTGACGTTGCTAAGGCTCTCGAGAAGGTAGAAGTATTCAGGGTACTGGGGTCCTGACGGTTTCGAGAGACCGGCATTAGGTAGGGTGAGCTGATGAAGGAAGAATTGGAAGATGTCCTGGGAATCCGAAAAAAGGGGGAGGGGGGGGGGGGGGGGGATGAGACGAGCGTAAGAAAGAGATAAGAAGTTGAGATTGCATACGTCAGCAACATTTCCATTTGGGGACGGGCAAGGGAAGCATCACAGCGAGAGGGAAAAGGGAAGGAGAAGAAGGAGAGGAGAGGGAAATCACCTTTAGCTCGTTCACGGTGTAAGGAGCGTCAGGAGCGTAGAGCCTGAGTAGGTCGGCCAGGCAGCAGGCGACGTTGGCCTTGACCGCCTTGTCCTTGTGAAGCATGAGGTTGGCCTGCACGAGTTCTACCTTGACCCCGTCGAGGCTGTCCACTTGGACGGCGTCCTGCTCCATCTCTGCCAATTCCGCCCTCAGCGTCTTGACCCTCTTCAGGAGCGCATCCGTGGATTGTCCCTTTTGGTAGAGCTTGCCCTTGAAGCGAAGGCGCTGCTTGGGCGGTTGTTGCTGCGCTTGGCCCGCCATGGTTTGTGTGGGGTATAAGAGTGTGTGTGAGTGGTGGGGATGCACTGGAACCGGCGAGCACAGATACGTCCAAGGGTTGTGTGCGTGAGTGAGTGCGTGTGTTTGTGTGTGTGTGTGTGTGTGTGTGTGTGTGCGTGACCCTCTTGGTCCCTCTTGCCGCTTCACCTGGTGAGTTGATGATCCTCTGAAGCGCTTTCCTTTTGCCCCACCACCCGTTCCTCTCCTTTCTTTCCTCCTCCCTTCCTGTTTTCTACGCTCCCCCTCTTAGCGCCAGGGGCCAGTATGCGTTGAGTTGGATCTCCTGAGTCGGGATGCAGATTCTCTCCTCGCTCCTCCCGTTTCGACGAACTGCTACGGGTCGATTGGCGACGGGTGGTGGTGTGGAAGAGGATCAAAGGGGAGAAGGGTGGAGAGGGAGAGGGAGAAGGAGAGAAGGAGGGGGAAAGAGGCAGTGTTGGATGGGCAGGTTTTAGCTAGTGGACCGCGGAGCTGAGGGGGTTCGAGGGTGTCGATGGAGGGCGCGCGACGAGACGAAGTGTCTCTGTGACTTCTCCAAGTAGAGAAGCGTTGAATATGGCGAAAGCCAAGTGGTGATGGGAAGGAGAAGGTGGTGAAAGCCAAGTGGTGAGGGGAAGGAGTGGGGGTAACACGTTATGGTGGTGTGGATTCGGGCCCCCGTTCTCCAATACTACAGTATCACGCAAAAGTGAATCCTTTTGTTAAACGAAAGTGTGAGTTCACCATCCAAAGTCTTTTCTGGTAAAGGGTGACAAAGATTATCACTCACCCATGATTATTACCAACCTTGTGATTTTCTCCATCCAACCTCTGGACATTAGAGGGTCATGTCAGGTTGGGACGGGATGGGGGATGGGTTTAGCCCACTGCCGACGCGTTCCAGAGTCGAGACTGGGCACTCGCCACTCACTCTGACTGCCCTGACCCTTTTTTTTGAAAAGTTGCTCAAGGAAGGTCCTCTTTCGATTCTTTACTTTTCCCTTTCAAAACGCGACGCGCGCGCGCGAGAGAGAGAGAGACAGAGAGGCAGACGCATCCTCAACTCCACCTATCGCCAACCAAAGTTCTCTCTCCCGCACGGATCCCTTTCACCCTGTCAGCCACAGTGAGAGAAACGAAAGGGCGTGAGCCTCCTCCTTCCACCCTCTTGAACCTCAGCCGCAACCGAGAATTCCCTCTCACACCAAAGGGACAAATGTGGAGGGAGACAAGGCGAAGAAGAGACAAGATGTCCGGATCGCTCTTTCCTTTTTCTTCTCTTTAAAGAACGTAGATAAGGGAGGAATTGCAAGAGTGCGAAAAGCAAGGGGGGAAGGGGAAGGGAAAAGACGAAGCGTATGGGGGATGGATACGAGATTCTGGATTGTGAAAACGGTTGAACTTCACTGGAGGATTGAAAAGAAAAGAAGGCTTTGCCCCGTCGAGGCCACCCTTCTCGTCCACAACGTGCGCTCTTCATTGGAAGGAAAAAGAACCTGTTGGCGGAGTAAGGGTTGCCAGGGCCAAACCGAAACGGGGGAGGGTGGGACTACGTTGAGAGTGTGAGTATATTATTCTTGCTTGGAAGGTGGGGAGTGGGTTGGGGAGTGGATGTTCGGGGTATCCGATGGCGTATCCTCTTTTTTTCCTTTCTTTTAAAAAAAAAAAAAAAAAAATCTTGAAAGTCACACTTTTTATCTTTCCCCTCGTTTTTTACTTTTTGCAAAAGGAGACAAGGAGGGGCCGTTGAGGAACTCCTCCCGTAACGAAAATAGCAGGTCGAACTCGAAGTGGTAAGGGGGAAGGGGGAACGAAGGGGGGTAAGGGGGTTGATGGTCTTCAAATGTGCCTGCTTCCGTCGACCTTGATCTGGTTGATTCTCTTCTTGATCTCCTCATCACTGAGCCTCAGGTCTCCTAGCCTCTGCCCGACCTTGATCTTCTGGCCCGGCTTGATATCAAAGCGGAAATCTTCCGGAGCCTCAAATACCAGGACGACGGTCGAGCCCAGGAGGAATCCTCCCATCTCGTCCCCGACCGCCAAGGGCTGACCCCCAAGCAGCAACGACGCAGCTCCGTACGAGGCCTCCGAATAGGTTCCCGCCAGAGCCCTCTGGTCCCTGACATTGGTCCTGAGCGCCTTGTCAAAGTTGATCCGGATCGAGCCGACGTTGGTCGCTCCGACGGGGACCATGCCGAAGAAGCCGTGCCTCCAACGTCCCAGCAGGGCGACCCTCTCGTTGAGCACGAACAGGTTCGAAAGCCTGTTGGCCATCCAGGGCGAGACCGAGTAGAGCTCGCCCCTAAAGTGCCTCCTCCTTTCGGCCACCCAGTTGGTTGGGCTGTGGAAGTGGTGGTAGTCTCCCGGCGCGAGGTAAATGACGCAGAAGAAGAGCTTGTTGCCCTCCTTGATCCCTTCCTTGCCCGGAGAGTGAGGCTGGAGCATCGGTGGCAGCGCGCTTGCGCCCATCTCGTAAGCGACGTTGGCGTACCTCCCAAGTACCTCGGGCGTGTCAGGCGTCGGCATGCCGGCCTCGGTCTCATCATCCTCTTCGTCGCCGTTGTCGATTGTGGCACCCTTGCTCGCTTGCTTGCTAGAGGCCATCTTGGTCGCGCCAGAACCGGCGGCGGCGGTGGTGGAGCTACCGCCGCCAATCTTGGAAGGCTTCACCACCCAGCTCTTCCACCACCTCCAGGAGACAAGCTTGCGTGCACCTTTGGGGAGAGAAGCAGCAGCTGCTGCAGCAGCTCTGGCCTTTTGCTTCTTCTCGTCACCCAACAATCGATCGAGCGAGTAATCGATACCGTTGACCTTGGCGAAATTCTCCTCATTTATCGTCTCGTAATGGCTGTCGCGGTTGTAGACGTCCGTCGTCTCTGGCATGGACGTTGTCCCGAGGAGCGCGTCGAGCGAGTAGGTGATCCCCTTCACCTGCTCCACCCTCCTCTCCTTGATGACGCCGAAATGAAGCACCTTGCCGTCGGCGGGCGACACGAGCAGGGCGTCGTCGATCTCTCGCGCCCCTTCCTCGAGCTCCCTGTAAAAGAATTCGCCGAGCGACTTGTAGTGGGTCAGGTCCGGATCCTTCATCTCGTCTAGGTTGCAACCAAAGATCCAAGCGTAGAGCTTGAAGCCGAATGGCCTGAACCAGAGAGGCAGCTCAATGTTGTTCGCCCACCCCCAGGCGCGGCTGATGGCATTGAGCGGCAAGGCTCCGATCACATAGACCTGGCGGAAGAGAAATCACAGCAAAATGCGGGGGCCAAGAGCTAAGTAACAATTCCATTTCTATGCTACTCATTTCAGGAAAGTGGTGGAAGCAGGGTCACTAGCCCCACAACTGTTCAAATTGTCTAGCTCAGGAAAGCAAAAGCAGTAAGCCGATACTCACCGTCCAAGGACCTTGCATCTTGACCACGTGGCCATTCTCGTCGACGATCTTGGCTCCTTTGCCATTCCCTCCTTGCTCGGCCAGGTAGTCCCTCCTGGCTTTGACGCCGAGGAGCACAAATGCGCCCAAGAGGATGGGGATCGGATACCAGACCGTCGGCGTTGTCTTCCATGCTTTGGACAAGCGGGCTGCCAAGGAGAAGTAAGGGAAACATTTGGCAAGCGTCAGAGGCAAGGGAGGAAGGGAACGAAAGGAAAGCGGTGTGGGGACGAGGAATACTGAATCTTGAATGTTGCAGCAGAACTTTGGAACGGCGGTGGTGGGGGGGGGGGGGGGGGGGGGGGGGGGGGGGGGGGGGCGGCTTAAATGTGAAAAGGTTCACCACGACTTTTCTCACCTGCCAAGGGAGGTCTGCCACGTTGTTGACCTTGGTTTGAGCCGCCGGAATGCTTTGAGAGTTTGGACAAGCGGAGCCTGGCTGCTCGGTGACCTCTTACGGTAGTGGCTTGGTGCTCTGCTTGAGACGGGTCACGATGGTACAACCTATGTGACTGGAAAACGAGGAACGAGTTGGTATGGAGAGCGGTAGGATTGCGGCCGATCCGGATTTGGTTAATTGCGATCGGCTTGAGAACGGAGCGCATCAAGGAGGATGATGACGGCGATGTTGGTGACGACGGCATTGACCTCTGCAGGGCGATCGAGGCCATCATCCTGGCGGTTTGCTTGCTCTCAGGGATGGGAGCTTTTTCAGAATCTTCCTAGTCCCTCCTCTCGGATTCTATGCCGAGCCTCCTCTCTCCTTCAGCAAACAGCTGTAGCTTGAGTCTCGATGCGTGAAGATCCTTAGCTGATCAAAGAGTGGCGATCACAAGCTCTTCTCTATCCTTTCTCCCTTCCTTCCTTCCTTCCTTCCTTCCTTCCTTCCTTCCTTCCTTCCTTCCTTCTTTTCTCTCTTTCTTTTCCTTCCCCCAACCTTAATTGGCTGATCACTGACGGACTGGCTGTCCAAGCTTTGGTTGTTCCTGAATACTAGAGTGGAGATAGGTGAGCAAGATTGGCGAGTGTTGGTGGCGCGACTTGCCTTGGGTTGGTGTTGGTCGTGAAGGTGTTGGCCTTTGTTCGTACCGTTGCTGGTCTGGTCTAGTTTGCTCCTTTCTTGCTTCCCCAACTCTTTCACATCGAGCGAGCGATCGGGTTCCAAATGGATCAGGAGAGTCGAGAGTCAGAGTGATGTGATGCTTGGATCGCAAAGTTGGAGTCGGGCTTGGAAGAAGAGGATCGGCGACGACTTTGGTTCCCGATAAGAATCCTTAGCTCTTCCCCCAAGGCCGTTCGTGGGTATGTGTGACTTGGCTTGAATCGGAACCGCGTTAAGAAGCTTTTCTTCAGGTTCTAGCCCGAACAAATACTTGTCAGTCGAAATAAAAAGGAAAAAGAGACGAAAGTAAAGGAAAAGGAAGAGGAAAGGGAAAAGGAAAAGGAAAAGGAAAAGGAAGAGTCTCGAACCGAAGGGTTCACGGTCCACCACCGAACCCTTATCAACCCCCCCCCCCCGATCACCTGTTCTTTGCTATAACTCACACCTACGCTCACACACTCTGACTCTTAACTGTGTCCACCTAAGGCCACGGGCATACAACGCAGCATCTTGACCCTCCGCACCAACAATCATTCGTGTTTCAGACCATCGATCGGGACCTTACCCCACGTACTGTATCTCAACATCCATCCTTGCTCAAGCTCTAGAAGACTGTGGAGTCGGCAATCGGCCCAAGCAATCAGAATGGCTCATTTGATTTTCCGCCTTTTGTGGCACTCGCCCACGCCCACGCACTCTGACAGCTTGGCCGCCCCTCTCTTCTTTTCATCCTCTCTGCCTTTGACAAAGTTTCGTGAGCTTTACTCGAATCAAGGTGAGAGAGGGCTGCGGACAGAAACCCCCCAAAAATGAAAAAAGAAAGGAAACCATCCAGATTCGAAGGCTCATCAGAATGCTCGCAAGGGGCTTGGGAGGTCAAGAGGGGAGAGGAGGGGGGAGGAGGGGATGCGGATCAGAACCAACAAGACGGACGTGAACGAGCGACTCGAGTGAGTCATCGTACGAAAGTCACATACCCCGCCGACCCCCCCCCCCCCCCTTTTCGAACGATTGCGAACGTGTGTATGTCGTGATGCGATTGGAGGACCCCGTTCCCATTTCGCTGGAGCTGACTGGATGGCCATCGATGGTAACGAGTCCGACAACCCTCAGTCTCTGAATCGTGGACCATTTAAAGTTCTTCCCTATTGTTTTTGGGGGGGAATGGGATGGGGGATCCGTGTCGCTTTCCAAACGATGGATCTCACCCATGCAACGACAACGAGGAAGATTGAGAGAGAGTGTGAGTGTGTGAGTGTGTGAGTGTGTGAGTGAGAGAGAGAGAAAGAGAGGAGGAGAGAGAGAGCGTGTGTGTGTGTGAAGAGGAGGAGGAAGGAGGAATGGAGAAGGAAGGACTTAGGAAGAGTGGAGAAGGAAGAAGGAAGAAGGAAGAAGGAAGAAGGAAGGAAGAAGGAAGAGAGACGGAAGAGGATCCGATCTCGGATCGAGTTGCCTGTCTTCCGTCTTCGTCTTCTCCTTGCATCTCCGATTTTTCGAGTACGAACCCAGCAGCTTTGATACAAACGAGTACGGTGTTGCATTCCGCTCTCCCCGCCTATTCTTTTCCTTCTTTCCTTTGCCAATAGCCTCCGACTCCCCGTCCACATCACGCCTCGGCTGGGGGAACTGGGGAATGCAAGATCTCGGTCTGATGCTAGTTCGGGATCAACCCCAAAGGTTACAAATCGTATTTTGATGATTTGACCCGGGAACACGGAAAGTGAGAGAGGGAGAGGACTCCTGGTGAACTGAGGGTTACATGACAAGAGTCACTAGACCTGTGAGCGTTGCAGCGCACGGGGAGGTGGGGGGGGAGGACTGTATGTTGAGCCAAGGAGGAGAATCGACAAGGGTTAATTAGTTTAAAAAAATAAAACTTCCGTCCACATCAGTAGCAAACGTCGTTCCAGATCGAGACAGGCCCTGACTCTGTTGACTCGAATCCTTCCCTTTGCCAACCCCATACACCCCACCCACACCCCCACCACCACCATCAATTCCAACACCAACACCACCACCAGCTTCGGCGTAACTCTTCGCACGTCTTCCATCTCGCCATCTCGTATCTTGCTCGCTCAGTCCTCGGCCTCGGCTAGCTTGAGCTGATGGTTTTTTTCAGACGCTTCGATGTCGACCCTCGAGGATGTTTCGGGCAAACGGTTCGGAATCTCGCAATTCCCTCGCCTCGCATGAAAATAGAGTAGGTCAGTTGCCCTTATGTGTGTCGCTGTATGCGTGGACATATGTTCAATATACGTTTGCAAGGACTTTGAGTATACATGGACTGCATTCATGGCAGAGTGGAGTACATAGAAAGGTGTTGGAGGGAAAGGGGATTTGAACTCCAGATGCAGTAGCAGCCAACGCCTTTGGAAGGAAGCCGAAGAGTGGAAGAACGAATCCATGTTCGGGATTCCATCTGCAACGTCTGGCGACCTTCCCCCCTGGAAACCGAGCTTGGGCTTTGAGGGAGGCAGACGATCAGGAAACCCGAAGGAATTCGAGGGGGGAACCCATTCCCTGGTTGACTCGGGTCGGGAAAAGCAAGGGGGCTAGGGGAGGAGATGGGATATCACTCTTCTTTGGCAGATGGGGAGGCCCGAGACAGGCCAATCCATAGGAGAATTTTTTTTGAAAAAAAGAAAAAAGAAAAGAAAAAGAAAAAAAAGTCGCTTCTAGCTTCGTTAAATTCGAAACAGGGTGGGAGGTGGAACAGGAGATCTCTCCCCTACCCTCATTATTATTCTCATTATTCTCCCGAGGACGGGCCGGGACTAAAAATAAATGAATCATCAAGGTGGGAGCGAGATGCGACCGATTCGTGTGGTCGCAAGCTCTGCTTGGTTGCGGGCTCGATCACAAGCCCTACCTTCATCCCTTCACCTCCCCCCCTTCCTGCTTCCTTCTTCCCTTCTTCCTTCGTCGTACCACGGTGATCATCAAGGTTGAGAAGGATAGACAGGGTAATGGGAGGAGCGGCGGAAGAAGGATGGAGAGAGATGAAACGACACACGTCGTAGATCCAAGACAGAGAGAGAGGTGGGCGGAAGAAGGGCCAGATCCGTCATCTTCCCAGGCTCATTCGCATCCACACACTCACTCACCTGTTGGCGAGTCGAACCTCTTCAACAGCCTTTTGTCACCCCTTAACGACATAAACGACGGGAAGGTAGTAACATCGTAGGAGAGGAGGTAGTGAGTGAGAGTTGTAACATCAACCCAGACTGGAGACACCAGACCAAGAGTTCATGAGCCAGCCCAGTCTTGTGGACCCCCAATCTGGTTCAGGATCTTGGAGTCTACCGCTTCCTGTATGCAATCGAGACAGGTGGGCGCATACAGTAGCCTGGGTGTTTGGTCATCTCACGCATATGCTCCACTGTATGAATGGTTCAATCAAGTATATAAACGTGATTCATACGTATGAGGTTTCATGCCAAAATGCGATGCTCTCATTCCCTTTACTCCATATGACCACGATGTCACAAGGTCGTCAATCGCTTCCATTTTAGTATCGGCGTATCGGCGACGTTCCTTCTCTCCTCTCTCTCGCTTCAATCGTCTCAATACCCTTATCCACTCAGTCTCCCTCTTCTTCATCCCTGCTCTCCCTTCATCCACCAGGTGAACAGCACCTCTCACTCGCCTCTCCTTAGCCACCCCCCCCCCCCCCCCCCCCCCTCTTACTCGTTTTCCTAGTCCTGCGTCTCTAGCCAAGTCATTACCCTTTCCCCACAAATATTTCCCAATCACCTCTCGTTCGCCATCTTCCCCCACCATCAGCCCAAACCGGATCGAAACCTCGCGTCAGCCTTTCTCAACACCACCCTCCAACTCTCGCCTCCATTCACTTTTTTTGCTACAGCCTCGGTCAAGACGACCTCACGGCCAACGCTCAAGAGCAATGCTCTAAAGATGCCGAGGAACTCGATAGCCTGCGAGCCGTGCAGGGCCAGGAAAGTGAAATGCCATCCCCCCTTCCCTTGCCGCAAATGCATCGACATGGGCATGGAGCATGCCTGCACCTCAAGGTCCAAAGCCAGGCCAAACAGGTGGGTCGCCGGTGGCTATCAACCAACCCTCTCTCCTCTCCGCAATCTCATCTCCAGCATCGACGCGGAATGAATCGCTGAAACTTCCTTCCTTCCCCACTCTGCTCCCCTCTCAGAGTATCTCAAGTGTTCTCGGCCTCCAAGCAAAAGGCCAACTTGGAACCGCAAAAGCCAAGTTTTAGCAACCCCGACCTGGTCGATGGAAGGAACACAGCCCTACGCGTCATCGACCAGGTCTTCTCGCAACATTTTGGCAGCCTACTTCAAAGCAAATGTGAGTCTCATACCTCTGCTCTGATCTCGCTCCCTCAATCTCCGACCCTGTTCCCCCTCCCAGGGTTTCGGCAGCTTTACAATGACTGAATCCAACGCCTCTTCGCAACTTAACCGTACAGCATCACCAGAACGTAGAAGCCCACAACCCAGTCCCGACTCGAATAGGGAAGCCTTCCTGCGGAGGCTGTCTACAGCCGACCCTCCGAGGCCCGCTCTTCTGCCTACCTTCAGAACGAGACCCATCATCGATCATTTCATGCAGAATGCCAAGTCGCTCGTGCCTTGGATGGAGAGCTCCTATGTCCAGTCGGTGATCCAAAAGGCTTGGAATGGGCAGTACGACGGCTCCAACATTGGGCAGGCTGTGGGTCCAGCAAGCAAGGAGAGGGACGCCTGCGCTCATATGATCTTCGCTTTGGGCCTCTACTTTGAGGACATTAACAAAAACTACGGCGTGGCACACGGCCAAGTTGGGGACGACGATTACGAGGCCCAATCGGGGAAGGATAGGGACATTGGCACCAGCGGCAGCGTCGACAGGCTGTTCGATGATGTGGTCCACTTCTGTCAGAGTCTATCTCTTTCCAGAGAGGAAGAACAGCCTTCGGTCACTGGAATGAGTGAGTAAGACCCACGGCGAGAGTTCCGAAGAGTAGGGCCAAACCTGAGCCGGCAGGGAACCAAGGCCCTTTTTCCCCGTGGATCAATGCTTCTCGTCCTGTCCATCTTCGACGCTTTACTTCTTCACCGCTCGGTTCCTTGTCATCATACTCACAGGGTCTCGAAACACAAACTCTTTGATGTACCCCCCCCCCCCCCCCCCCATCTCACCGATGTCGTTCAGATACGGCGTTGATGCAGTTCCTGTATGCTTTCTTCATCGGCTGCTACGACTTTGCGCAGGAGGCCATCTTCAAGTCTTTCAAGATTTGCGTCTCTCTCCAGGCCCGGGACACGTCGCAGAACAACATGGCCTTCTACGGGAGGGCTTTCTTCCAGGTCGCCTTTTCCGATCTGTGAGTACTGCCACCCATTTCCCCACCCACACGAATGCGAGAACTCGAGGAGGAGCTCTAAGCAATTCCGAACGTATACCTTATTCGAACATGTTCTTCCGGCTCATCCTCCTGGGTTTGACAGCGTGTATGCTTCCGTAGCTGGGAGAGGCCCCATCATCGATGCATCCATGATTCAAGGAATCTACTCACGGTTGGATGCCGTGGTAGCACTGGACAACATATTCTCCCAACCCCAGCTACGTCCTGGCTCATCTGGGACCGGCACTCGAACACCCAACACAGTTCAAACGCCAGGGCAGCCCTTTTCCCGTGCCGCGACGCCAGTCGACATCGAGTTCGAAGACCTTTGGAAGGCCATGCAACCCTCCCTGATCAGCTTGACCAAGACCTTCAACAAGGTGCTTGCCTTCCAGGTGGGTCAGGGCATTGGCAACTGGCCTCCCAGGGCCGTGATGGAGGAGGGCGACAAGCTGCTCGAGTCCTGGCTCGAGAGTCACAAGAGCCTCGTCAAGGGTTGCAGGACGGTCTACAAGGACGTTCCGCGAGCCCAGGAAGCGATTCCTGCCCTCGATTCGCTTTGCATGATCCACTACCACTGGATCCGCCTCGTTCACCGATCGGCTGGTCTCGCCGACACCTTGTCGCCGAGCGATCGGAAAACGTGCCTTCTGGCCTGCAGCAAGAGCGCAACCTACATCCTGTCGACTTACGTCGACGTCCTCGCTGCCAGCGGGGAAGGCCAGAGCTCTCCGAATGCGGTCCTTTCCCTGACCCAGTCGAAAAGGATCATCATGGCCCTCAAGATACTCCTGCTCGGGGTGGAAGAGAGGGAGACGTCCGTGGTCGAAGGGAGGCTTTACGTCTCCCCAGCCTTGAACATCCTTTACGACTCCCCTCAAGCCGTCAGGGATTGCGGCGATTCGCTCAGGCAACTCGACCAGGTCGCATCTTCCTTGGGCGTTCTTTCCAAGCGTCCCATCATCGGCTTGTCGAGGCAGAAAGCCGGTAGCTCTCAGAGCTCGACCATTGCCCTCCTCCTGTCAGGCTCCTCAGGCAAACAACGGCAGAAGGAGAGCAGCGATCGTCGTCCACCGCCTCCGCAGAAGAGGGGCGAATCATCGGACGACACTCGGCCGACGGATTACTCATCCACTACTCCTACTCCTCCGACTTCGGACGTGGCTTCGATGAAACGAAAGTACAACGATCCCCGGCCACCACCATCACATTCCCGCTACGCTACCCGTATCAACGTATCCAGCTCATCTGTCACGGCGGCAGCAGCGGCCATTTCCTCCTACGATCCCGGCCACGGGTCCAACATGGACGGGTTTGTTGCAGGAGATCATCAGGGCTACGTCAACAAGAGGTCTCCTCCGCTTCTCGATCGTCATCTCAGACGCTCCAACTCGATGGCCCCCAACCTACCCTCGGTGTCGGCGGTGGCTAGCTTGACCTTCAAGGCCGAGACGCCGAGGGTGTTTGACAGGCCCACGCCGACTGAGGGGGGGGGCATGGTGCCACCCGGCATCGGGACCTACCGGATCAACTACAGTGACCCACTGATCCCGACCAACGAGTCGGTCCTTCCACAGGAATGGCTTGAGGGCCTTGGCATCTTCCCTTGGTCGCTCGACCCAAAGTTCAACCGGCCTCAAAGCCCCACGTGAGGGAATGATGGAAAGGGGGAGAGAGGCGGTGAAAAGTGATGGGAAGGGGGCGGACTTAGGATCGTTTGGACATCGGAAAAGATAAAAACGCCGACAGTCATCAAATATGTGGGAAGTGGCCTTTAGAAGAAGTCGTAAAAGGGAAGGGGGAGGGGGAGGGACGAAACGAAGGGCACATTCATCGAATGGCAACGCGTTCAAGACCAAAATAAAATAAAATATGAATCCAGCAATCGCTTCGTTATACCGCATCAACTCTTCAGTTTCTCGGTCAGGGGCCGGACGGGGAAGAGGGGGGAAGCTTCGATTCTCCTTGTTCTTCTCTTTGGACCCCAACTCACCCTAACCCCTGCGTCAGACCTCAAAGAGACGGAAAGGTGGGCGTGGGAGGGGGGGAAAGATGAAGAGGAAAAAAAAAACCCCCCCAATATCAAAATACTAATGAATCTTGTTATAAAACAGTCTGTCTTTTTTGTTGTAATACTAAAGGAGAAGAAAGGAGAACGGAAAGGCGGACGCTCGCCAACGTCAGGGTTGGAAAAGGGTTTCTGAAGGTGGGGAGGGGTACCGAAATGTCTATTCCGGATCCGAAAACAGGAAGGGAGTGGAGCGATCCTGGGGTGGGGGAAAGAATAAATCAAAATCCTCCGTCTGAGTCCCTCCATCCCTACTGCTGGTGCTGTTGACCCTGAGTGGGTGCAAAGTTGCTCATGACGCTCCTCCTTGGAGGAGGGGGGTTGGTCACCCTCGCAGCAGGTGCGCCAGGTGCGGCAGGGTTGGAGGAGGAGGGAGGCTGGTTGTTGGATAGGAGGAGAACGCCAGCCCCTCTGATTCCCAACCTCCTGTTGTACCTGTCCACTTCCCACTGAGCCAGACCATCCGGTCCGGACCAGTTGGCGGAGGAGGACCTTGGCCTACCTCTCCTAGAGTGAGGTACGTTGGGAAGCAGTTCGTCGAGGCAGACTGGACCTTGAGGGATTCCAAAGATGGCGTCGGCGTCCACAGTGGCTTGAGCGTGAAGAGCGGCCTCCAGTTGGGCACCTTGAGTCCATTCAGGTCTGGCCAACCTCCTTTCGATCGTCTCTTCATCTTCCGAGTCGGAGTATCTGAAGGGGGGGGGGGGAAGTTGGGGG
>KZ820237.1:0-17237 GCA_003144235.1 Violaceomyces palustris
CCCCCCCCCCCCCCCCCTTCCTTTGACTGTCTCCCTCTCTCTCTCCATCACTTCCCAGAATGCGGTGGAGACCACTTTGCGCTGACACAGCTTCCATACTCTGCACTCTTCCTTCCTCATCCCGAATGGCAGCTCTTCTGGGAAATCGAGCGGTGCCTCGATGCTCGAGCCAGCGACGTTCTACCCCCTCTGCTTCACCATCTTTGTCGTCATTGCTGGCATGGCTGCTGGCATTGTTGGAGTTGGCATCTAGAGAGGAGGAGAATTTTCATTTCGCCCCCATCGTCCGCTCCTCTCCCACCTGCGGGGCTATCCCACCTTTTTACTTTATCTTTTCCCTCATATTTTCACCTTTTCTTCCGTCTTTTCTCTTTCCAACCTTCCATCCTACCATCCTTCCAGCCTGTTCCTTACTCTTCTTCTGGTTCTGGTTGAACTCCGTTGGCAAGCGCGATCACGAATGGTGCATGGGACTGTGCTCAGCCTCTTTCGAGAAGAGAGGTGTGGACTGGAAGAGGTGGTCGGTCGACTGCGTCGCCACAGGTGTCGTTCCTCTTTCCGTTCCAAGCGAGAGAAATTTTCTCCCTGACCACGTGACCAGAGCCTTCTGATGAGAGGCAAGCTGGACGAGAAACTCCACTTGAGAAGGGAGAGAGGCCGCCGCTCCTCCTCTCTCACCTCACCTCACCTCACCTCACCCCTTCTCCTCTCCATTCTCACTTGGGTGACTCTCCTTCCAGCTTCTGACCAGCGTGCAGCCAGTGAACCACTGTCGCTCGGTATCCCTACCTCTCTCCCTCCAGCTTCTGACCAGCATACAGCCAGGGAACCACTGTTGCTCGGTATCCCTCGCTCCCTCGCTCCCTCGCTCCCTCTCTCTCCCACCTCGGATCCCCCTTCGTCGGATCGAGCTGCTGGCCATGACTAGCTCCAAGGGGAGAGGGGTCTCCTCCTCAAGCATCACACCTTCACCCAGCAGCATCAACTCGACCCTCCTCCAGAGCCAAGACACCCTCCTCCTACCGGTTCAGAGGTTGAGGGTCAGGACCAAACCTCCCCTACCAGTCTTTCGATTCCTTCTCCCCTTCAACCCGTCCACCACCTCGCTGCGAGAGCTAAAGTCGACGATTCACCGCGCTATCCTCTCCCACCTCCCCGCTTCCCACCACCAACGCCTAACCCTACCAACCGAACCTGGCGACCATGAACGGATCACGTTGGAAGTGGAGGGTTTCAGAATCCTGGAAGATTTTGGATCCGATGTCCTCAGGGATGGGGAGATGGTCGAGGTCTCTTTCGATCCCCAACCTGAATCCCTTCTCGGTGGTGTTGGCCTTGATGGCGAGCCGAGGAAGAGGAAGAGGTCCAAATCCACCTCGAATACCAACGAAGTCAACTCCCCAAACCCACGCTCGGCTGTCAAGGTGGAGGGCAGCGAACCCTCTCCGTCCTCGGACCCGATTGGCCTCAAGGGTAGCAAGAGGACGGAGAAGAGGAACCACCAGAGGAAGAGGAGAAGGAGGAGCAAGCTTGGTTTGGACCAGCGACTCGAAGACGTTCGCTCAGATGAGGAGGGCTCATCCTCCGACGCCCACCATCGGATTCAGACTCGAAAGGTGGAACGAGCATCGAGATCTAGCTCGGAAACAAGCTCCAGTTCAAGCTCGAGCTCTGACTCTGACTCTAGCTCCAGTTCCAGCTCCAGTTCCAGTTCCAGCTCCAGCTCCAGCTCCAGCTCTAGCTCGAGTCCTGGCTCTGCTAGTTCCTCGAGCACCAGCACGGATTCTGGATCGAGCGAACGCTCTAGCTCGAGCAGCGAATCTAGCAAGAGTAGCTCGAGCACCAGCTCCAGCTCCGGCCCTTCCTCCTCCTCCTCTTCATCGTCTTACCACTCGGATTCAGGCGAGGAAACGAGCTCGGGAGCCGGAGAGGGTGGCCTCGAGGAGAAGAAGCTGTCCCTGGAGGCTAAGGCAGTTGCCAGTCGTGTCATGAGAATGTTGTCCGGGATTGACAACGCTGAGGACATCGAAGACGACGAAGGGATTCAAGGATCGAGTAAGAGTCTCGCTTTCCCTGCGCAGACCGATCTCCCGCCGCCTCCTGCCGGGCTTTCCAGGGTCTTTGTCGGGCAAGCTTTGCCAACGTCAAAGGCAGGAGGTGGCTTGCCTTTCCCACCCTTCGAGGGAGGGGGACTCCGAGGAGGTTCCGCCTCTGCTGCCGCGATGGCCGCGTTCGAGAGGCGCAAGCTTGAGGCTGGGTCCGCCACAGACGTTCACAATCGAGCGAGCAGCGATAAATCTAAGCCGAAACGGAATCATACCACCAGAGAAGACGTTGGATACGGATCCAAGACCTCGTCTAGACAGGAGCCTTCTTCCGTCCTTTCAGACTCGAACTTTGTACCAGACGATCCGAAACGTACCTTGATGGAGAACGAGCGGGCTCAGCCTACCGCCTCCTTCGACTACCACGTCCTTCCTGGGCAAGGGAAGTCGTCCACCAAGCGAAAAAATGCCAAGAAGAGGGAGAAGGAAAAGGCAGCGAGGGCTGTACAAGCGGAGAGAGACTTTGAAGCGGCCCGAGCTCGCGCAGAGGCCCGATCTCGAGGGGAGAAGGTCGACGAGGAGAAGGTTCAGGCCATGTGGGCGATGGACTTGTCGTCGGACGTATCCCCGGCCACCAGGTTGGACAAGCCAGGGAAGCAGAGATCATCATTTGTCGCAAGTACGATGGACGACGAGCTCGATCTCCCTCCGGGTGGTGGGAGTCTTGGTCTGCCAAACCCTACCCCTCCTCGCGATGGCAAGGTGCGAAAAGGATCTGCAGCAGTTCTAGCCCGTGTTGTTGGCGATGGTGAAACGGCATGTAGGATCCAACCTCCTGCCTCCGATCCATTAGAGGAGATAGCGCAAAGGATGTTGTCGAGGAGCAGCGCAGGGCCATTGACGAGGAAGAAGCAGGGTCGTGAAAGGAAGGGGGTCACGATCGAAAAGCAAAAGGTGGAGCCGACTCAGACTACCCCTGGATCCAAGAGCGTCAAGGTCGTGGCCTTGTCAACGCCTTCGAACCCCAAGATGACGGTCACACGTCAGTTGGCTCCACTTCCCAAGTCAAAGATGGCCATGGCTCGACAGCAAAATGCAGCGCCACCACCCTCCCAAAGGCCGCCGGAAGAGATACCTGCCAGGATGCGGATCCAGAGCATAGATTGCCAAGCTTGGTACGACGAGCAGATGGAGGAGGAGGGGGAGCAAGAAGTGCTTGACGCGGGCCGAGAGGAGGAGGAGGAGGAGGATGAGAAGGAAGAAGAGGAAGAGGTGGTGGTAGATGAGGACGAGGAGACTCGGGCTTACTTGGAAATGCAAAGGCAGGTCAAGGCTGCTTTGGAAGCTGAGAAGATGGCTGAAGAGGGGACGGACGAGGAGGGGGGGGATGGAAGGAGGGAAGGGGATGAGAGATCTACCGCTAGCTTTACCCCTGCCACCGTCAAGGTGTCCCAAGGATCCGAACCAAGCGTTGTCAAACGCCACCAGGAATCGGCAGGAGAGCAAGGGATCGAACTCGATTACGGTCTACCGGATCCGATCGTGAGATCCAGATCGCAGGCCGGCGGCGCATCACCGACATGCCAGACTCCTCAGAAGACGCACGGGGAGCTCAACGCTTCGTTGGGTGTCACCCCTGCCATCAGGACCATGACCGAGCTGCTCAGGAAGATGAAGGAGTCAAAGTTCGGCAGCAGTCCAGTGGAGGGAGAATGTGGTGAAGGTCCGGTTGATGCGAAGGAGGGAGAAGGGGGTCTTGATCATCAAAAGGGAAAAGGGAAACTTGAACAAGAAACGACCCAGATGGCCAGCAGCGGTAGCAGCGATCTGGAACGGATCAGGCAAGCCGCCATGGCCAGCAGGGGAAGGAGAGGAAACGCGAGTCAACACGGCGGAGAAGGAAAGATACAGGCAGATGAAAGGCTGCGAGAGCAGGAAGCCATGGAAAGGATCCGATCCTCGCTGGAACAGCGGCGAGGAAGAGGGCGTGCAGCAGCAGCAGCAGCAGCAGCAACCTTGGAAGATCTGAAACGCCTCTGGTTAGAAAGCGAAGGCTCCATCCTGAAGGAGGGGCACACTGTGATCTTTGGCGACCTGGAGCTGCAAGTGTTGAAACGGGGCGGCGGTCTCCCCGCCCTCCAGGCTCAGGTCGGAGTCGGTTCGGTCCTGGTCCTCGAACTGCTGGGTCTCGACCCCTTCAAGATGGTACCCGCCATGATCCCGCACATTGGCTGCGTCATCAGGTTCGCCGTCCCTACCAGTGATGGAGGTGGGAGTCAAACCGAGATCGAGATCCTGACCCGTTCCCTCCTGGTCTCCGAAGCCGAGTCAAGCCTGAGCAGCGCCGAGGGTTTCGAAAAGCTGACGTTGGACGGTTCCACCTTGCAAGACTTGAGGGTCTGGCAGGTGAAGACATGATCAAGCACACGCGCGGAAGGGGGGGTTCGGTTCCGCCGGTTTTGAAACCTTTTCCCCGTTCTCTTCAGAAGAGTCGAAGCGAGAAGCGAGAAATGAAATAAAAAACACCATCCCAAATCGATTTTTCTTCTCCTGTTCACAAATGCACGAAAGATCCATCAAACCTTTTTTTTTTTTTTCTCATCCCTTTTGAGAGGGAATTTGAATTTTGGATTGTCCAGTGAGGGGTAAAAGTACAATGTAGCGAAGGTGCCCAGCTTGAGTTTCTCCCTTGGAGGGCGGGACGAGTGCGCGGATAGGGCAGACAAGAGAAGTGTGCGGCAAGTCGGATGATATCGGAGAGGGGGTTTGCATGTGTTAATGAGTGGGGGAGCAGAAAAAGAACCCCCTCGAGGAGGTAGGGACGGAAAGAGTCTTGAGAGGAATGGGAAGAGGTATCATTGTTGAAAAGCAAAGAGAGTGAGGGTTCGAGTCCTTGTTGGTGACCGGACTTTGCAGTGATCAAGGGAGGAGTGGTTCTGTGGTATGATTCGTTTGTGGTCTTGGTCGCAAGACGCGGATCAGGAAGAGGTGGCCATCTCGGTATCCTGGTTGTCCAGGCCAACACCGAGACCCAGACCGGAGGACGAGGGGCCGGTCGCACTGCTGCCTTGGCCGTCTACGGCACCTTTTCCACCCTCGCTCGATGGATTCGAGCCGTTCGCGGCCGCCGCCTTTTCCCTCTCGAGGGACAAGAGCTTGTGGTTGCCCTGTTGGATGACGGTGCACTGATCCCTGTAGGTACCGCTGATCCTGACCATTCTGAACATGGGGAGCGCCTGAGGGTCTCCCTTCCACTCCCTGAGCAGCTTGACGTTGACCTCGGAGCAGAGATCGGGGATCTCTATCCCCTGCCTGTACTCGATCCTCTCCCTCTGCATCAGGTCGGTCAGCTCGACCTCCCTCTTGGAAGGGGGCCTACCCACCCTCTTTTCGCCAAGGATCTCTTCCATCTCGTCCGAGTGCCTGTCAAGGTAGAAGGTGGTGACAAAGTCGTGGAGCGAGTAGAGGTCAGGAAGGAAGGCCTTCTCCTCCGGTAGTAGGAGGATCATGGTCAGGATTCGATCCACCTTGCTCGAGACCTGCTTTCCTCTCGCCTTGGAGGCGCCTTGAAGCTTCTGCTTTCGAAGTCGGACCCTGGCCAATTGAGCGGCCCTCCTCGAGTCAGGGTGGGTGGGTTGAAGCCTTCGCTTGATCGACCTTTCCGAGATCTTTTTACCACCCATCCTTTCGGTTTTCTGTCCGAGGTTTCCCGTTCGTCCTCCCCTTCCTAATCTTTGCTGATTCAAGTTTGAGCGATGGCTAGAAAGACGAAGAAGCACGCTTTCAAGGATCCTGCGTTTCCAGGAGAGGGAGGTGAGTGAGTGAGGTGGATGGACTTTGAGAGGAGAGGGAGAGGGAGGGAGTTGGTCAAGGGTTGGGGTTTAGTTTATTTATTTATTCTTAAAAAAAAAAAAAAATCCCTCTTTCAGCCAAATGCTGCGGTCATAGTTGGGCAAGGTCGAGTTCCGACTCCCGTGATTCTCTCCTCTCCTCCTCTCCCCTCTCCTCTTCCCTCTCTCACGCCTTTCACGCCTCTCCCGCCTCTCTCGCCAACCGTTGGCTCGTGCTCGTCGTTTTACCGCCACAACCGACGACGACGACGGCGCTCCATCAAGTCTTTCCCTCTCCACCATCACTTCACAGCTTGCTGCTACAACGTTCCTCTCTCTCTATCTCTCTCTCCCTCCTCCTACCCTCCCCTTCGCCCCCCCACTCTTTCTCGTCCTCGCCTTCACCATCCGCGATTCCCACAGCTCCATCCCGTCATGTCCAAGTCACCGCCAGACCACTGACGCCCCGCAAGTAGCATACAATCCATCTGGCTTGCTGGAACCTTGGCATCAAACACACACACACACACACGCATCATCACACCACCATACCACGCCTCTCTCTCTCTCTCTCTCTCTCTCTCTCCCAATCCGCTCTCGGTGAAGAGAGGAACAAATTCGAAAGGAAAGGAAAGGAGCAGAGAGAGAGGCTGCTGGTCCAGGAGGGTGTAAACCGCTCGTAAATGTTCCAGAGCATTTCGGGCATCGTGGGGCGAAAGACCTCCACAGAAAGGCTCACCTCCCCCCTCCAGCGCTCCGGATCCATCAACGCCGCTCAGAACAGCTCCACCTCGAAGCCCACGGTCGGCAGCATCAACAGCAACAGCAACAGCAACAGCAACTCGGCCAACTCTTCATCCCTCACCATCGACAAGATCCGCCACCCCCACCTTCCACCCCTCGCCACTAGCCCCATCGACTTGAACGGCTCGGCCTCCTTCTCCTCCATCAACAGGCACGACAGTACAGGCTCCTCCTCCTCCCACCAGGGTTCCGCCGCCAATTGGACGTCACGAACCAACCAAAGCCTCAACCAACCAGCCATGCAGAGACCCCCCCCCCAACTCCCGGAGGAGATGAGGGCAAGGGAGAGGGAGAAGCAACTGCTCAGGGAGAGAGAGCTCCAGAGGGAGAGGGAGCAGAGGGAGAGCGCAAGCAACAAGGAGCGTTCCGGCTCGGTCTCCTCCCAGGCTTCCCAGGCTCACACCCTCGCCTCGCCCACCCTCGACCAGGCTCCACGCTACTCGACCCAGCACATGGAATCCTCCGTCACTCGTCTGCTCGTGGCCACCAAAATGCTCTTGGAGTCCTTGACAAAGTGGTCCATGGGTCAAGTCACAGAGACTCAGGTCTCGGACATCTACGTCAGGCTAGGGAATGACTTTAACACCGCAAAAGTCGCCTTTGGCAGCTACGGTATCGATATGAGGTGAGTCAACAGAGCGAGCGATCACACGTACCAGTGTTTCTTCTCTCCTCCCTTCCCTCCCCTCTTTTCCCTTTTTCCTTCCCCCCCTCTCTCCTTTCTGGCCTCCTCCCCTCTTTTTCCATATCCCCATCCCCAAGCATCAAAGCACCCGCTCTGTGTCTCATCGCCAAAAACCGTTTCGATTCGAACCCCACACCTGCAGTGATTTGCATTCTGTCCCGGACGATCTTCGGGCTTGCTTGGAGCGATGCCTTTCCGAGGATGCCTCACCTGCCGTGCTTGAAGTCCATCTGCCAAGGATCCGAGAAATCATCATCAACCTGCTCCAGGGACTCAAGGTCAAACAGGCTGCATACAAGGCCTACTTGGTGCAGAGGAGATCGGCAAGCCGAGCGAGCATCACCCCCTCGTCCTCTGTCAGTGGTGCAAAGGCGAGGAGCAGCTCGACCAGGATCGACAGGCAGGGAGTGAGCGAATCTTCGCCCGCACCTTCGATGCGGACTGATGCGACGGAGCAGGACGACTCTCGCCAGCAAGACTCGAGGAGATCCAGCTCGGCGGGTGCCAACACGGGTTCCGTCAAGAGCGGCGCGACGTCCAGAGCTTCTGGCCGGAGTGCAAAGCAGATCATGGACGATGCCAAGGCGGCTGCCGTCTGGCCAGCATCCGAAGAGGCTCCGTCACAGTCCAGCTCTTCCGACGAAATGAGCAGGAGAAGCTCGAGGAGGGGTGGTGGAGCAAATGGCAGCCTGTCCCAAAGTCCTTTGAAGCAGTCCACCACGCTTCCGGAACCTGAGCAAGAGCTGCCCAGGCTAGTGACCGAGTACGACATGGATGCAGATAAAAGGGGGGTTCAGCCTCAGGCTCCCTCAACGCCTTCGCCGCAGGAGAGAGCTTCCAAGAGCGGAGCTGCAGGCACAGTCAGGCACGTTTTAGTCGACCCGCCACTCAAGCGGGTCTCTGACGACGAAGAGATGGAAATGATCAGCACTCCTGAGAGCAAGTCGATCGGTCGGTCTCCCGGCATGACCTCCTTGTCAAGCAAGGCGAGCGGCAGGTTCTCCAAGAACTCTTTCAAGCCGCCGATCGAGCCTGGGCAGGGTCAGGACGCGGTGGACGCCGACCCCAGCCTGAAGGCGCTCAAGAGCAGAGACGCGCTGGAGCGTCGGGCGAGCAAGAGGTTCAGCGCGTACACGTTCACCAAGATGGGTGTCGGCCAGAGCTTTGGACAGGGGTTCGGCTCCGGCAGCCTCGGGATGACCATGTTTGGCGGCAACGGGGCAGCGAGCCCGGCACCGGATCGAGGTGCGTCTACCAAGAGGGCGAGCAGCGTGAGGAGGGTGGTGAGGAACCCTGGCGAGACCGACGATCCGAGGTCTGGCAACAGCGGAGGGGGTCTGGGAACGCCGAGGCAGGCCGACTACTTCGCTCACGCCAGGACCAAGTCGAGCAAAGTCCCGACCGCGGATGTTGCCGAAGCCATCGACGAGGTCAGAACGCCCACCTCGTCGTCGGCAGGAGGCGAAGCTCTCGAACGGGTCGGCTCAACCGACAGCTATTCGCAAGGTAGCAGAGGCTTCATGCGCAGTCCGAGAGGAAACCAGGCCCTCCTCGCCCCCGGAGACGGGACGGGAAGGATCATGTCCCAGGCGATCAGCTCGACCGACTCGCTTCCTTATATAGATGCGCAGCTCGCTCCTCCGTCTGAGAGCGGCGCGGAGGAGTACGAAGTTCCTCCAGTGCCTCCTCTTCCCTCTCCTAAAGAGCGAGCAAGATTGGACGCCGCTCAGGATCGTAGCTCGAGAGGGACCCTCACCAACTGGAGCCCCGGTGCCACCGCCTCGAACCAACTTCACATCTACCTGCAGCTGGGCAGGCAGACGAGGAAAGCCACGCTCGAACTCGACGAAGGTGCGCCTGGCAGCAGCAGGGGCATCACGGTCGCCAGACTGAGGATGCTCTTCATCGACCGGTTCGCGTACTCTCCTGGAAAGGACGACTTCCCGGCGATCTACATCAAGGACCCTGTCAGTCGCGTCTCGTACGAGCTCGAGAACCTCGCAGACGTGCAAGAAGGTTGCCTTCTCACGTTGAACATTGAGCCCCTCGATCAGGTCAAGCAGCACCTCGACCTCTCCCTCGGGGCCATCACTCGCGAGTTGAGGGAGCTGAAGGCGGCCGTGTCCGAGAGGGATGGCCGTGAGCTCGCGAAACGGTATTCTCACAGCTTCGCGAGCGACGCTTTGGCCACGCCTTCGATCGCTGCAGCGGCCGCCAACGTCACCCCGACAAAGATCAGCGACTCTCAGTTCCAGGCCGCCGGGCAGAGGGTCGCGCAGCTCAAGAGGGCCAACACGAGGTCGATCGGCGCCGCGGGTGACGACGCGCCCGCTCAGGCTGGCGGAAGCTCTTCCAACCCTACCGCGTCGACCGGGGCCAAAGCAGCCGCGGAGCTCAAGGCCCAGTACGAGGAGCTCCAGAGTCTGAGGAGAGAGTTCGCCATCGTCCGGCAGATCCAGGGTGACTTTGAGCTCGAGATCAAGCAGCTCCTAGGCGGTGTGAGGCAGAAGGTAGCAAAAGTGAGAGAGATCGCGTCCGCCGATCTGCCCGCCGAGAGGAACTTTATCATCGCTGGAAAGTCGAGGCTGGACGCTGGTTCGCAGGAGGTACTGACGTTGGTCGAGGACCTTCAGGACACGGTCGATGACCTCAAGCTCGATGTCATCCAACGAGGGGTCAAGCCCAAACCGGCCCAGGTCAAGCAGATCAGCGACGACATCGAGAAGGCGACCAAGGGCCTCCTCGAGCTGGAGAGGTACGTGCAGACCGTCAAGCCGAGCTGGAAGAAGACGTGGGAGTCGGAGCTGCAGAACATTGTCGACGAGCAAGAGTTCTTGAACCACCAAGAGGGCCTCATCTCGGACCTAAGGGACGACCACGCCGCCCTCCAAGAGGTCTTCGCCAACATCCAGCAGGTGGTCAAGCTGAGAGGGGGCGCCAAGGGCGGCAAGTACATCCCTCCGGTCCCCGAGGAGGGGCACGGGGGCCTGAGCACGGTCATGCTCGAGGTCAGGTCGCAGTCGGTCAACCACGAGAAGCGACTGAGGGCGCTCCAGGCGGCCGAGAAGCAGAGGCAGAAGGAGCTTGCCAGCCGTTCCGACGACTTCGCCGACGAGCTCGCCGGCTTCGTCGACGGCAAAGCGCTGAGGAAGACTGGCGGACACCTGGAAGCCGAGAGGGTGAGGCAGAAGAGGGACAACGCCACCATCAAGGCCATGTTCGGTGGAGGAGGATCGGGAGGAGCCCCGCCACCACCTTCCTCGAACGCTTTCGAAAAACCAAAAAAGTTCATCCTTGGCAGAAACGCTTCCAGCGGATCGGTCGGAAGTGCGGGAGGGAGCGGTCCAGCAGCATCATCCTCCGGGAATGTCACGTCGGGCGGATCGGGATCCCCCTCCACCAGCAACGAGGCATCACCGGAACTAGATTCGGAGGGCTAAAAGTTGGTTTGTGTCTGTCGCCAAAGTTGCCGCTCGATTCGATCTCCCCTTCCCCCCCCCCCCCCCCCATCTTTGCTCTTGTACAGACCATGCCGTCCTGTGTTCATCCTTAACCCCGCTTTAACCCCGCTCGCTCCATTCACAAGGGGGTATTACCGATCAAGATGGGTTACGTATGTACATGCAAACACGCTCGAACCCCGGCTCCCATTCCATCCTTGCAACCTTTCTCGACATTCGGGCCTACCATAGAACGATTTTTCGAACTTTTTCTCTTCTTTTTCTTGTGGATGACGACACGAGATCTGGCCGGATCGGTTGCGAAAGAGAAGGGGGGGGGGGGGGGGTTTACGCGGTCCAGTCTGATCGGATCGTCCGAGCCTCAGGTCAAGTCGAAGGTCGACATGTTGCCTTGATCCCTAGGTAGATCCACCGTGGTGGTGTCAACGTGCTGATGAACCCTTGCTGGTCCCTTGTCTTGGTTCGATGGACCCCTCAGGTCAACTTTGACCTCCTCCTCCTCCTCCTCCTCCTCCGGAACGTTATCCGCTCTCGTTCCGCTGCTAGGGTTTTCGACGTTGGGTTTGATGGTGGAGTTGGTCGTCGTGCTTCCCATGAGGTTGAGGAGGCTGGTCCTCTTTCCCAACATGGCTGTGGTGATGGTCCTCCTGTCCGTACCGCCGGAGGACGTCGGCCCACCACCACCGGGTTCGAGACACCTACCCAACCAGATGCTCGTGTTGAAACTCAAGCTCCTCCCAGAAGACGAGGTTGAGGCGGAAGCGTTGGGGCCGTCGCTCGACTGCCTTGAACCACCACCGCCGCCGCTGCCGCCTCCAGAACCGCCTTCCGGTTGGTAGGTGAAGTTGACCAGGAGTTGGAACTCCACGTCCCCCTTGGCTTGCTTTGCCAGCTCTAGTTGGAAGGAGATGGTGGTGTGGTGACCTTTCCTCTTCACGATCCCTTCGTTCTTCCTCTTCCTTCTGCTCGTTCCTCCTATCGAGACTCTGGATCTCTTGTAACCACTGCCACCACCGCCGCCAGTCACCGAGTCGCCTACTCGAGGACGATGGTGATGGTGACGGTGTCCGTCTTGATCCGAAGAGACGTCTTGGAATCCATCTTCGCCTTCCTCTTCTTCTGCCTCCTCCTCGTCTCGCTGATCCTCATCCTCCTCTCCCTCCTCCTGACCCTCCTCTCCTCCTCCCTCTTCCTCCTCTTCCTCCAATTCCCAGACCTCGTTGAATGCGTTGACGGTGAACGTGGTGGTGGAGGGAATGACAGACCACAAAGCGCCGCCGCTGCCGCCGCCGGAGGAGGAGGTCCTGACATGACTGTGAGCCCTCTCGCTTGATCCTTCACCTACTTCACCACCACCACCAGAGACCTTACCAGGCTTGACGACTTGGATCCTGACCACCATGGGATCGTCCAAGGGGTTGGTGAAGGTGGAATGGAACACGTACTTTCTCCCGGGGATGAGAAGGCTTTCCGAATCCTGAGAGTCTGACCCGTCAACTCCTCCGACGTTGCTTGCACCGATGTTGGTGGAAGCGTTGGTGTTGGAGGAGGAGAGGTTGACCGAGCCTAGGACGCTCTGAGGCCTCCTCCTCAAACTCGAGGCAGAGCCACTGACACCGCCGCCTCCCAAACCCAAGGTGCTCGTCCTCCTGCTCAGTCGACCGCCACTTTGGCTGGTAGAGGAGGTCCAGTCGGGTTGGACTGGCGCCAGGTTGAATCGGATCTCAGGGAGGAAGTTCTGGGCGACCAGTTTGATCTTGAACCTGTTCGAGGCCGCCTTGATGTCCGGCTTGATGATGATGTGCCTGCAGGCGGGGCACCTCTTGGATTGCTTTGACTTCAACGGCACCCTGATCGGTTTCACATCGCTTGGGTTTGAGATGGTGCGGTAAGGAAGCGTGCAGGAAAGGCGAGAGATCGAACCCGGTCAGAACCTCCCAGCACCGGTGGGGTAGGTAGGGAAGGAAAAAATCTGATCCTGAGATTCGGAGGCGGGTGGGGGAGGAAAAGGAGACATAAAGGGAGAGGTGTGTGCGCTACCCAGAGCTCTCTCACCTGGTCCGGACGGGCTGGTCCCAAGGACTGGTCCACCTTTGCCTTAGACCCGAGATCTTTTCGTCCGCCCCCTGAAAGTGGAGGAGGTAGTCCTTCCTGAAGTCTTCCCTCCTTGCCAAGATGCCCTTCTGGTCTCCCTCGGTCCTACCGCTGTCCCAGCTGGTGAGAGCCTGGTAGGGTCTGATCTCCTCCTTGACCTCCTTCGCGGCGGCGTTGGATCTGGATGCGGACGAGACTCCGGAGAGGTACCTCGAGCCGGCGAGGCTCGGGATGTCCTTGAGGAGCTTTGAAGACTTGAGTGCGGCGGCTGAGGCGGCTAGGGTAGCCTGCGAGCCTCGACCGGCTTTCCTGTTGGCCGAGTCGGTGGCATTGACGAGGTTGTTGTCCGAACCTGGCGGAGCGATGGAAGAGGAGGAGGATGGAAGACCCGAGTTGGACGTGGTGAGGGCTTGGGTTTGGGAACGGATGAAAGGGTCGAAGTGATCCTTGAGCCTCTCGAGCTCCAAGACGTCCGGGCTGTTGTCCTCTCGCCTCTGCAGTTGGAGGCTCAAGCCGGTGGGCTTGTCAAAGGTCAGTCCGACGGCCTTGGAGTCCCATTTACAAAAAGAGCAGGAGAGGTAGTAGGGGGGCTCCCCGAGGCTGGCCGAGGTGGAGGCCGGGTCTGGGTCTTGGGGGGGATCGGTGGCGACGACGGAGAGGGTGTGGGTGCAGGAGGGGCAGAGGAAGCAGTTCCTGGCGCACCGGTTCTTCTCGGCCTTGACCGAGGCGGCGGGGACCTCGAAGAGGCAGTTCGGACAAAAGTAGGATGAGATGTCGATGGTGACGCACCGGTTGCACCGAAGCTGCTCGCATTCGTCGCAAAAGTAGAGGCTCTCGAGGGGCTGGTGGGAGTAGAGAGAGGGTTTCGATAGCGTGGGGGGAGGAGGGTGGTGGTGGTGGTGAGGGGTCGAGAAGGGGGCGGTGGCGGAGGTGCGAGAGGAGGAAGAGGAGGGGTTGTAGCAAGGGCAGTGGTAGAGGACTGTGGGAGAAGAAGGGAGGAGAGGCATGTCTCTCTCCCGTACTTTGGGCCAGCCGTGGCTTTCGTCCGCTCAAGAAGGCGGATGGCTGGTTGGTCTTGGCAACGATCGTCGATGCGAGATCCTCCTACCTTGTTCTCCTGAAAACCCAGAGTGTATGCCAGGGTGGGTGGGGGTGGGATGTGGCACGTCTGGTTAGAGGTGAGAAGAGCAAGCAGACGCTACAGGAGGGTGGGGTCCGATGATCGACCGGTGGTCACTCCCTTCTCTTTGTGAGAGAGAGAGACGGAGGGAGAGGGAGGGAGAGGGGGGGAGATGAGAGAGGGAGAGGCTGAGGGAGGGTAGGGGGAGTGAGGAAGCGAAGGGTGACGGTGACGGTGAGTGTGAGTGTTGAGTGTGAGTGAGGTGAGCGAGTCGTAATTAGTATCGTCCGAGCGAGCCCAGAGTTGTTGTGTTGTTCTTGGTTGTCGGTTTGGTTTCGGGCGGTCGAGTTCGGATTACGTAAGGGAAGGGAGAGGTGGATCAGACCACCTCTTTGGGTGGTGGACTGGCGTGACTTGATTCTCCGCCTCTTCCTCTCTCTCCCCTCTCGAGGTTGGAGAACGACGAAGGAGGATGACGGATGGCGCATGGCGAGCAAAGAGACCGAAGAAGGGGAGAGAGGGAGGGAGAGAACCGATCATATCGGTCTCCCTCTCTCTCTCTCTCTCTCTCTCTCTCTCTCTCTCTCTCTCTCCCTTCTCTCTTCTCGCTCATCTCACTCGAACACATCGCATACATCCCCCCAACCATCATCAACCCAATCCCTCCTCCCTCTCTCTCTCCTTCCCTCTCTCCTTCCCTCTCTCCCCTTCCCTCTCTCCACCCTCTTCCAGACACTGCGCATACACGCTCACCCCACCCACCCCTGACTCACACACTCTCTCTTTTTCGAAAAGGGAAACCAAGGAGCCCCCTGGACCTGACACTGATCAACGAATCCCACCATGGCAACCCAAGCCCAGCACGACCTCCTCGCCGACAAGGCTCAGCAAAAGGTCCAGAGGAGGAAGAGGTTCGAACAAGTCTTCCCCCTCCTCGTCGAAGAGCTCATCGGATACCTCCAGTCCGAGAACATGCCCGCGGATGCTCAGGACTGGTTCAAGAGGAACCTCAACTACAACACCCCTGGAGGAAAGCTCAACCGAGGTCTCAGCGTCGTCGACACCGTCGAGATCCTCCTCTGCACCGACACCGCCACCGGGAAAAAGGTGAGGGAGCTCTCCGAACCAGAGTACCTCAAGGCCGCCATCCTCGGGTGGTGCGTCGAGCTCCTCCAGGCCTACTTCCTCGTCGCCGACGACATGATGGACGCCTCCATCACCAGGAGGGGTCAGCCCTGCTGGTACAGGGTCGAAGGCGTCGCCAACATCGCCATCAACGACGCCTTCATGCTCGAGGCCGCCATCTACTTCCTCCTCAAAAAGCACTTCAGGTCCGAGCCCTACTACGGCCTCCTCCTCGAGCTCTTCCACGACGTCACCTTTCAGACCGAGCTCGGTCAGCTGATCGACCTCATCACCGCCCCCGAGGACCACGTCGACCTCTCCAAGTTCAGCCTCAACAAGCACCACCTCATCGTCGTCTACAAGACCGCTTTCTACTCCTTCTACCTCCCCGTCGCCCTCGCCATGAGGATGGCCGGCATCACCGACGACTCCCTCTACCAGGCCGCCCTCGACATCCTCATCCCCATGGGCGAGTACTTCCAGGTCCAGGACGACTACCTGGACTGCTACGGCTCTCCCGAGGACATTGGAAAGAGTGGGTTCTTGACAACATGCATGGGCGACCCTCTCCTGCCCTCTGAAATCAGACCGAGACTCTGACTCTTGACCCCATGTGTCCCCCCCTCCCCCACCCCCCTCCTCTTCCGTCCTCGTTCCCTTCGCTTCCTCCAGTCGGGACCGACATCCTGGACAACAAGTGCTCCTGGAACATCAATGTCGCCCTAGCCAACGCGACCCCAGATCAACGAGCCATCCTCGACGCCAACTACGGAAGGAAGGATGCCGACTGCGAGCAGAGGGTCAAGCAGATCTTCTCCGCGCCCAACATCGACATCGCCGCAAGGTTCGAAAGATATGAGAAGGAGAGCTACGAAAAGCTCAACGCCCTCATCGACGCCCTTCCAGAGGGCGCCGGCGCCACCGAGACCTCTTCCGGTCTGAGGAGGGAAGTTTTCAGGAGCTTCCTCGAGAAGGTGTACAAGAGGGCCAAGTGAACGTCCTTCCTTCCTCTTCTCCTCCGATTCGTCTCTAATCTGGTTTCCGATCCAACTTTGCGATAGACACACTTTACTATCGTATCCCCCCACCTCCCCCTTAACCGTCACGATCATTCGCAAGGCATCCTCTCTTTCCCCGACGCTAGGGATCATTCGTTCTCTTTCCTTTTCCCCCACCTCCTTTCTTTCTTTCCTTTTCTCATCTTCTTCGGTCCCCTTACCTCGGGATAACTGGAAAAAATGGTCAGTAGAAACGGGCGACGACGGAAAGTTTTTTTTGTGAAGGGCAGAGAAAGCCTCAAGAGGACCTCCATATAAAAAAAAAGGAACGGAAGGAAGAAGAAAGAACGATAGATAGATAGATTGAAAAGAAAAGCAAAAATAAAAAAAATAAAAATAAAAATAAAAAAACCATCCGTGGATCCCCAACCTTGAACAAGAGGTAACATCATGAAAGCTGAAGGGCACGTCAGGACTTTGCCTGCGAGCTACTCGATGAGAAGAAGGGGTTGGGAGAACCAACCGGACTAGCAAGAAGGAGAAGGAAGAAGAGCGGCATAGGCATTACCCTTTCCTGGGATCATACTCATTTGAGACCAAACAAAATTGAAAAATGAAAACGGGAAAAAAAGAGAAAATCCACGTACATTCCGCCTACCTTTCCTCGGCCCTATGATCTTCTTCGAACGGAGAGAGGGAGCGGGGAAGGGAAAGGGCAAGACCGCCACTTTAAAGGTACCCCGCAGCGAAGTCCCATCGCTGAAAGGACCCTCTTCTTCCTCCTCTTCTCTCTTTCTTGCGAGAATGAGAGAGACGGATGAGGGGGTTCGAAAAGGAGGTGTATGAGTGGGCGAAGATCAAACGAATTCCCTTGGAAACCTACTTTGAACTTTTCCGCCTCCTTGACCCTCCTTTCCCGAGAGGGAAGGGGGTTCAAGGCGGGGAAAAGGTTCAATGAAGGATTCTTGGAGCAGCCAATCTAGATGAAATCTCCCTTCCATCTCCCCCCCTCTCTCTCTTTCGTTCGCGATGGATGGAAAAGGGATGGTAGTGATTTTTTCATAAAAAGAAAAAA
>KZ820238.1:0-17206 GCA_003144235.1 Violaceomyces palustris
TGGAGAACCGAAGGAGGGTTGGTGGAAGGGCGAAAAAAAAAAAAAAAAAAAAAAAAAAGAAAAGAAAAGATCAAAGAGATGGCAAGATAGGAGCAAGAAAGAAGGAACCAGGCGACTACCTGCGACGATGACGACAACCACATCTTCCTTGGATTCCTCTAGAAACACAAAACGCATCCATCTCTTTGGATTTGGAAGTCAACCCCCATGATCCATAACCTCTCTTTGGAGCGAGATTGAGCCATCCACCCTTGACCTCTCTTAAAACTCGACTCCCACCTCAACGCCGCCCCCTTCACCATTTCTTCCCCACCTTGGCCACGATTGAGACGAGTTCAGCATACTTTCACATTCCGCCGTCATCGCATCGCATCGCATCCCATCCCATCCATTACCCCCGCAAGAAAGGTCCACCTTTCAAGAGCACAGGCCAAGGTCCAGTGCCATGTCGCTCATCCTGCCAGAGTGGGTGGCCCACTACAGCGACGATTCGAAGAAGAAGCGGTCAACCATCTTCAGCGTCCACGTCCATCCTGACTCCTCCCGCCTCGCCACCGCCGGCCTCGACACAAAGATCCGAATCTGGGCCACCGAACCCATCCTCGACCCGGACACCGATGCCCTGCCTAACACCAACCGCCTTCTTTCCACCCTATCCAGGCATACAGGTTCGGTCCTCGTTGTGAGGTGGTCCCACTCCGGCAGGTACCTCGCTTCCGGCTCGGACGACACCGTCGGTCTCATCTGGGACCATGATCCTTCGGGCCTCTCCTCCGGTACTTTTGGTTCCACCGAGGTCAATGTTGAGCAGTGGAGGCCGCACCGCAGGCTGGCTGGCCACGAGAGCGACGTCACCGACCTCGCCTGGGCTGAGGATGATGAGTATATCGCTACCGTCGGCCTCGATTCGCTTGTCTTTGTCTGGAGCGGAACCACCTTTGAAAAGCTGCGTAGGATCGATGGCCACCAGGGCTTTGTCAAAGGCGTCGTCTGGGATCCGCTGGGCCAGTACCTCGCCACCGCTTCGGATGACAAGAGCGTCAAGGTCTGGAGAACTTCGGACTGGGGAGTCGAGTCGTCCATCACCGAGCCCTTCGCCACCTCCCCCAGCTCGACCTTCTTCAGGAGACCCTCCTGGTCGCCGGATGGCTCCCTGCTCGTCACCTCTAACGCAATGTCCCAGAAAGTGTTTGTCGCTAGCGTTGTCAAGAGGGTCTCTTGGAGCAGCGATATCTTCTTTGTCGGTCACGAGAACTCGGTCGTCGTCTCCGCCTTCTCGCCGCGTCTCTTTAAGGGGTTCGACGAAGGTCCTCAAGCCATGGTCCTCGCCCTAGGCTCGCTAGATCAGAGCGTCAGTGTCTGGGTGACGGGGCTGGAAAAGCCCGTCTTGGTCGCCAGGGACGTCTTCGAAAGGCAAGTGCTCGATCTCTCATGGTCCTCGGACGGCTACACCCTCTATGCTTGTAGCTCAGACGGAACAGTCGCCGTCTTCAGCTTGACCCCAGACGAGATCAGCGATGCCCTCTCCAACGACACCCTTCTTAAGGCAAGGGAAGTCTTTGGCTACAAGAAGCCGCGCTCGCTGCTTTCCGCCACGGCTGCGACGCCTGTGGCGGGTACGATCGAAAGGCCTAACGTGTTGCAGGTGAGGAAGGCGGGATCGAGAGCGCAGGCACAAGCGGCAAATGCTCCAGCTGCGGTGGCCGGGCCTCCAAAAGCGAGCGCTGTGCCTCAAAGGTTAAAGCAACAGATCACGATCAACAAGGACGGCAAGAGGAGGATCAAGCCGACGCTACACGGAAGTCAGGATGTTCACATGGAGCAGGCTAGCCTCCCGTCGCCGGCAAAGCAGACATCGCAACATTTCAGGGACGTCATGGGAGCAACGACCCCGCCAAGGGCTTTCAGTGGCGCCGATAACTCGATGGACCTCAGTGGCGGCGGCGGCTCGACCGCAGATTTCGGTTCGGTGATGGAGTCGACGCCTGTTCTCAAGAGGAAGGCGAGCCTGCTGTCGGGCGACGACATCGAACCCCTCTCGAAAATGCAGAGGCCGAAGGGGAAAGGCGAGGTTGGACGAACACTGGGAGGCGATGGACCCAGAGAAGCTGCAGGGCCCGCGGTGGCTTTGAGGAAATCAATCGCCGCGTCATCTTATGGAGTGAATGGCCAGATGACCCATGGCCCGGCTCTTCCAATCCCCGAACTGCTCAGCGTTGCAAGGAGGGAGGAGGCGGATGGCATCATAGAGATCCGCAACTTTGACGACGGGCGACCGGCCGAGATCGCGTCCATCGACACCTCGGCGGGTGGCAAGGATCAGGAGAAGGTGATCTGGGTCGACTATTCGCCTTCACCCGCACTGACGGCCACTATAAGCACAAACTTTAGCGCAGTCGGTCTTGAGGATGGAACGATCAATGTGTACTCTTCCAAGGGGAGGAAGCTGACAAACCTCCTCCTTGATGCACCCGTCTTCCGCCTAGATAGCAGCTCCTCGGTCCTTCTCGCCATCACGACCTCGGGCATGATGCACAGGTGGGATGTCAAGGCGGGCAAGGAGCTTCATCGCCCAGTCTCGGTGCTAGGTGTCCTGGGTGATCCCTCGAAGCTCGTTTCTTTCTCGATCTCTTCCAACGGGGTTCCGATCCTTGTCTTGAATAGCGAGCAGGCCTACACATTCGATCCGGCAAAGCTCTGCTTTGTATGCATCTCGTCCGGCTTCTTCGCAGATCACTCGAGCGCCTGGGAAGGCCGGACAAGGGGCAGAGGTAACGACCTGAACGGCAATAACAGAGACCCCATCAAGACCCTTGAGGCCGAGATCAACAACTTGGTCGTCTCCAGATCGGAAACTGGCATCGAACCCTGCCCGGCGCCTCCGAACTCGAACGACTTTACGATCGCCATCACCCTCAAGCACTTGGAGACGAGGCTGACTGCGGCCGTGCTGTTGGACAGCCCCAGCGAATACAAGATCTACCTCGGCCAGTATGCGAGGAAGCTGGCTGAGGAAGGGATCAGGAACCAGGCCGAGGATCTCATCAAGAGTCTGCTGGGTCCCGTCTACCAGTGAGTGTTCTGAATGTTCGAGAAGGTGGATGAGCACGTTTGAGATTTGACCATTCACTTGGGCCATCTTGAGCCTTGATTCGTCATATTGACCGATTCCACTCCTCTCTCTTCGTCATCCCCACGAATCCTTACAGCAAACCGGGCCAGAATGACGATTGGGACCCGAACCTGCTGGGCCACGAAAAGCGGGCCCTCCTAGGCACCGTCCTGCAGATCTTCGGTAAGTGACAGAAGCCAACCACCACCAACCGTTCTGAATTTGCACCGTTTGATCGAGTCACACGTTCTCACGTTGCTCACCCTCCCTCTTCCCCCCCACCCCCCCAAAAAAACCCCTGCGGTGGACCTTCCCGACACTAACAGCGAAAGGAAGATTGCTCACGGGGCTGGCGCAACCTTACCAAGAGATCCTCAGCGCGATGAGAAACTGAGCCATCAACCTGACTGTCTCGTGAGGGTTTGATCAAGGCGCATTATTCTTGTTTTTCTTTTCTTTTCTTCTTCGCGACAATGGTATCGCCGTTGTACGGTGAAAAGAAAGGGGTCGTGCACCTTCCCCCTTCAGATTTCCTCTTTCCTTGGGATTCGCCTCGTCATTTCGGGGAATCCATCGTAGTTCGGGGCTTCCATCGCAAGCAGCGTGGCCACCGATCCACTCCGCCTCAGCTCATGCCCGTAGCCTGTTCCCGTAGCCAAATCGCAGCATATACCTCTTTTGAAGACTCTCTTCCCCTGGCTCTTTCATGCCCCTTCTACACTCAATTTTCGCCCATCCAATGAACAAGGTTTTTCTTTCGGCTAGTGTTTCTTTGGATCTTACCAACTTTTCGTATGCATTCAACTTTGTATGGCTCAGAGCGAAGTGCTCTTTCCACCCTCTTTGACTCTCTGGTCCTGGGTCTTTAAAACAGACTCATCCACCCCCTTGAGCCACCTGAACTCCTCTCCGCTCTCTTCTCCGTTGAGTCTCACACGTGGATAAAAAGGTGGAGGATGTAGAAGGGAGGGGTAAGGGGGAGGGGGGGTCCGGAGAACTGATCGAAGACTTCAGAGTCCCGGATCGGATCTAGCCAAGTAAGAAGAAGGAAAAGGGGGGATGACAAAGCGATATGTGCGCACGGAGGCATAGGGGCGCCCCCTTTTTGCAAGGGCAAGGCCGCATAGTCGATCAATCAACAATCCCGTATATTCCTCAGCTTTGCCGTAGCCATGCGTTCGCGCTTCTCCAACCGCATACCTCTGGTGTTGAGGATGGCAAGCCTTTACCGCAGCATCTCGATCCTAAAGGCTCATGGAGTCATTCTCCCTTCACTTTTGATGGGACATGCCATCGAAGTGAGGCGACCTTGTAAACCGCAGATTGTTACCCTTGGAACGGAACTGGGTCGTACGAACATAATAACGACGCCCCACGAACAGAAATTGGATGGAGAGGACGTCTCTGCGTCACTTACACCGTTCTTCAAATGAAAATGGGGGATGGTGGGTCGAAAGCAAAGAGGGGGGGACTTTGAAGATGCACTCGTTGAAACCGTTCCGGCTTGAAGGAAAAAAAAAGTGGATTCCCTAATCTCCGAAGACAGGATAGGTTTGAAGCTTTCGGAGCTTCATAAAGGCATTCCTGACTCTCGAACTCGGACCCACGGAGTGGAAATGCTCGGTCGAGTCTGCATCCCAGCCTATAAGGCGTTCTCGTTGCTTTCATACCTTCGGTAAGTGTATCCGAGGAAAGCCAGATCCTTGCTACCGACCCCGACCTCGGCGCCTGAAGGTATCTCAGGAACGTCTTGGTAATCCTCAGTCGGGAAGTAGCTCGTATCGGTGATCGACTTGAGGTGTGGGATAAAAGGCGCGTCGATGGCTCTGATCGTCGTCCAATCCACACCGGCAAAGAAAGGATGGTCCTTGATCTCTTGAGCTCCATTCAAGCCCAGCCTTTGCTCCGGAGAAGTAATCAATCTGTAACGGATCGAAGGGGAAAGGGTTGACAAGATAGAGGTTCGGAAAGGCGATGGGAGGGGCCAAGAGGCTTCTGTTAGAAACTCGCACATGGGACAACAAAAGGAAGGATTGAATTCAGCTCACCTTCGAATCATGTCTTCGGCCTCGGGACTCAGATGGATATCGTCAGGGAATTGCAGAGTCTCTCGCCAAGCAAGGATCTTCTTGTAGGTTTCATGTGGGCTCTCGGAGCAGAACGGTGGGTAGCCGCAGAGGCACTCGAACATGATCGCACCGAGACTCCACCAATCGCACTCATTGCCATATCCAGACTGGAGGAAGATTTCGGGCGCGATGTAGTCGGGTGTTCCCACGGTCGAGTAGGCCAGCTTCCTTCTGTTCGCCTTCCACGTGGCTATCGTGTCCTTGGAGCTGAGGGTCAACGTGATGCTGTTGACTGCCACCGAATTCCTGCCGGCTTGGGCTGGATTGTTCCCCGTGTTGCCCTCAAAGAGCTTTTGGTAGTAGGCATTGTCGTGCTGCTTGTGGAAACCGGTCGAGAGGCCAAAATCTGACAGTTTGATGTGACCTTTGGCATCGATCAGGATATTGTCCGGTTTGATGTCTCTATGGATAAATCCAAGTTTGTGGATCCCCTCCAGGGCAAGGACGCACTCGGCCATGTAGAATCGCGTGACGTCTTCCGAGAATGTGTCGTACTTGATTAGCATTGTCATCAAGTCACCGCCCGGAAGGTACTCCATGAGGAGGTAGAGGTAGTTGCTGTCCTGGAACGAGTAGTACAGCTGAACGACCCAAGGCGAGTTTGACTCTGCCAACACATCCCTCTCGGCCCTGACGTGTGCGAGCTGAGATGCGACGGGATGAAGAAGACAATGCCACACTGTGAGCTTCGGGCCGTACGTTCGACAATCGGACGAAGGCAAAACACTGGAAGCGTTCCATTCCAAAGCAGGGACTTTACTCACTTGCTCCTTTTTGAACATGTCGGTCTTCCTCAATGTCTTCATCGCGTAAATCTTGCCCGTGTCGATCTTTTGCACCAACCTGACCTCTCCAAAGGCGCCTTTGCCAATCACTTTGACCGTCCGGAAGTCGTCAAGACCAAGCCTGGTCCTGCGTAGGCGAAGAAAGTTGGACTCCCTTCGACCGAGCTGGGCCAGTTGCCTCGCTTTTCTATCGTCCGTCAGGGGGGCGGACCCCTCAGGCGGGTTGGCCAACCTCTTCTCGAGTTCGACGCGACGGTTGCTTCTCTCTATCGCCTGCTCAACGGCCACCTTGTAAAAGTGTTCGAGCTTGAGCTTGGCGCCGGTGGCTGCATCCAACGTCGACCTCTGCATGCCCTGGGTGCTCCTCTCGAAGTAGACGTAGTCAGCCGGCTTCTCGTTGGCTGGGTTTGGGGAGCTAGGCCCAGACTGAGACTGTCCCGCGTTACTCTGGTTCTGATGCATTGCCAGATTCTGCTGTGAGGCGAAATGGTTCGGGCTGACCCGTCCTGGGGAGATGTTACCGGGTCCCCTACCGGCAGGGGAAGGTGAACGGGCCGTTGGTGAGCTTCCGCCGCTCCTCATGTAGCCATTATTCGGAGCTTGGAGCTGGTGGTTAAAGTTGTGCTGCTGCTGATGGATCTGCTGTTGCTGTAGCTGATGAGCCTGTTGCATGGCTGGATGCTGAAGCTGACCAGGTGGCCCCTGAGCTTGGGAAGCGAGAGCGGCCTGTTGGATCTGGGCTTGAAGGTGCATCGGTGTCGAATACTGTTGGGCTTGCTGCGCATAGGCTGTGCGGTGGTCGTTACGAGAAGAAGGGTCGCCAAGTCACCATAGGATCGAGAGTTGAACAGGTTCGAAAGAAGATGAAAAAGGATAAAAGGAGGAAGGGGGGAGAGGGGGAGAGGGGGCCCGGGACGGGGGGGTGAGGCGAGATGGGCCAGTGATTTCGGGTGAGGTTCAGCCCTTTACACTGAGAGAGCTGCAAGCCTGACAACCTTTACGGATGGCAGGCATACAGATTGATGTTCCGCCAAGAGAATCGCGCCATCACCCGCACTTGAAGGCAAAGAGGGGGATGTGGCAAAAGGACCTGCCTCTTCCTTTACAAATTTGCCTCGGGCTGTAGGGGAAGAAAGTAAAGCAAAGTGGAAGAAGGCTCACCTTGACTTTGAGCGAAGCCACCTTGACCGGCGGCGCTGAAGCCGTATCCTCCGCCGCCCTGGGGACCATTGCCCATATTGAAGCCGACGGGAGCGGCGTACTGGGCACCGTAAGCCATCTGAGAGTTGGGTTGCTGGACTTGGGGTGGCCTCTGCTGCGGCTGCTGGGTGCCACCCCCAATTCCGGGCTGTTGGTTGCGGTAGGCCATGGGCTAGTTCTCGATGATTGTCGTCGTTCTTTGTAGAGTCGTCTGCACCCTGCTGCGCGCTATTTAGGATCGACTTGGAATTGTGGGTGAGGGCTGAAAGGGAAGGTGGGGGAAAGAGGAAATAAACGATGACGAGGAAAGCCTTCCTATTTTGCCTCGACGCGGGAAGGAGGCTGAAGCACTGTGTGCCGTTTGAAAGCAACTGGGACTGCAATCGGATAACCTCAGCTCCAGGAGGAAGGTTGGAGAGGCGATGACTAGAGAGAGGGTGATGGGATTAGGGATGGCCAATGGGGTCTTGGGTGGAAGTGATGGGGGTGAAGGGAATCGTGACAGCGGAAAGGGGGGGAAGGGGTGGGTAGGTGCGAGGATACCTTTGATTTAGGGCAAGGGGCCGACCGAGGTCAACTTGGTGATGCCAACCAGGTCCGCTAAAACAAAAGCACAACACGAGCAAAATAAAATAAAAAGAGGAGAGGGTAAAGAAAGAAAGAAAGAGTAGCGAAACGCATCTTATCCTCCAAGCACCGCGTGTTAGTTTGATATTGTTGATCAAGCGCTAAGAAAAAGGGGGGAGAAGTCGAGTGGGAGTGGGAGTGGGACCGTGACTTTAGGAACCTGGACTCGGGAGCCACAGCACAGGCTGATCTCCCTCAGATCCCAAGGTGTGCAAAACTTTTTAAAGGGGAAGGGAGGGGAAGGAATCGGAATCCATCGATTCTTTGTAAGCCCACTAAACTCTTGCTTGGACTGATTTGACCATCAGTCAAACGACAAAGGTGGGGAGGAAAACCAAAAGCCAGGAGGCCTCCAACGCAAAGGCCACCTTCTTTTCCTTTTCCCTTTCTCATTCGCTCTTACTCAAAGTGGCTAAGTACGAGAGGCCCCTCTCTTGCGCCGCGTCTTTCCCTTCGTAGTGAAGGGGAAAAAGGGGACACCAACCCTCGGCGCACTGACCCCGTTTTCAAGAGCAACGCGCCTTACCCATCTCGTTTCTAGCCATGATCCGAAAATAATGAACGAGAACATCCCCTCTTGCGGTCAAAAGTCACCCACCACAACTGGGGGTAGGTCGTGAATTGTGCTTTGAAAATAGGCGAACAAAATTCCAAGTCGGTGTGAAGAATCTCCTTGGGGGGGAGAACCTACACATGCAACACAGCACTGTCACGTGAAGTGCGGGGTGAGGAGCCCAAATCGAGTCTGGTTAATTCCAATCCGAATCCTTACTCGTCACTACCAGCGACCAACGCGTACAATCTGAATCGGACAAGCACGAAAGACTCGCAACTAAACCCGCGGCCCTCTCTCTCGACAAAAAGTCAGGCGTCCTGGGCGTCACTTCCACGCAGCCATGTTGCCACCCAGATGGAGTCTGGCGACTCGCATTCACTCTTATTTTCTTCATCCTCTCCTCTTTTATCTCCGAAGCTTTTGGGATTTCCTCTCTTTGCTTTTTCTTTTCGACTTGCAGTATGCACAAGAGGACGGTGGTCAGGGATTCGGGTTGTGGATAGGTTTGCGACAAGGGGGAGGGGGGAAGCGATTGAGGTGCCAGCGGGAGAATCTCAAGGGAATGGTCTAAAGATCTCGAGAGAACAGCGGGCGAGTTTCCTACCCACTCTTGATCTGATCCCAGGACGAGCGGAGAAGATCTCGTGAAGATTTCTTCTTTTAGGGCGATGGAATGGCTTGGATATAGATTGAGGTCAAAGGAAAGCCGGGATTCGCTTCCCCGGCGGTGAGAGTGGGAGAGAGAATGACGAGGATGCGTAGGTTGGTGAAGCAAGGAATCAGGGCGTGGCGCAACATCTACTGAACGCCTAGCTTTCTCTTCGACTGTCAAGCCGTGGAGGGATGAGAACACAGGCAAGTCGTGATGGTCAGCTCAAAGCCATGATCCTCGTGCTCCGGTTCGCTTGGTAAAAAGTGAAGGGCCCGAGGGACGAGTTGGTGGTTGAGGGTAGGGCGAGGGCGAGAGAAAAAGAGGCAAGGGAAGAAGATAAAGGGAAACACTCACATGCTCGTAAACGACGTAGGAAATAGACACCGCAGGGACAACTTTAGCAAGGGACGGCACTAGACCTCGATAGAAGCCGACTACACCCTCGTTCTTGTAGGTCGTCCGGACGGCATCCATGAAGCCGGCGTACCTTCGATTTGCCGATGGAGGCGTCGGGAGCAGCGGTTTTCGAGTGTTGGGGTTTGGCAAAGGAACAGCGCATATCAGGGTGAGGCCGAAGCGTTCGACAACGGACGGACAGTTTCAGACTCACACTTGAGGATGGGCTGGAGTCCCGGCCGCTTGCAGCCTTGTTCTTACCAGGCTGTTTTCAAAGAAATGATGGGTGATGAGTTAGGGGGGTCAGAGATTGTGGGACTCTGAGCGGACGAGCGAGGTAAAGTAGGATCGAAATGCTTCGGATGTCTTGAGACTGTAACACTCACTTGAGAGGGTAAACGGTCGTCGCGCCTACACTGCCAGAGAGGCTCCCGAAGGCTAACAGGGCCAGCACACCGGGCTCCTCCCTTCCAGTGTACTTTATGTAGAAGAGCTTGATCCCCTCGAAAGTCGACATGTCGATGGCCGAATACGGGAAGACGCCTATCAACCCGGCGGTAAGACCACGGTAGTAGGTCTTGATCGCCCCCTGCTTCCACATGTCCTTGGCTGTGGCGATCAGCAAGGCGTTGCCTTTGAGCTTCTGGCTGTTTGCTTGGCTCGACATGAGTCGCGTTTTGAGCGTCTCGATCGGGTAGATGGCTGAGTCGGCATGGAGAGTGGAATCATCCAGTGCGAAGAAAAAAAAGGTAAGAGATCGCGCGTGAGATAGTCCTCGCCTTTCTCCTCCCTAGCCTTCACTCACCAAGTTGACTCGTGATTCCTCCAAAACCACCGCTCATGAAGCGGCTGGTGCCGCTAATGTCCCTCGAGTCCGAAACGTTGTCAACGTACTTGGCGAACGCCCTCTTGGCCGTCTCGTAGCTCAGGAACTTGATGGCCGACTCCTGAACGAGATGTTTGCGCAACTCCATCGAGTCAGCTCGGCTCACCAGGTCACGATGTGAAGGCAGGGGTCAAGAGAGAACTTTGCACTCACCGGAAAGATCTTCAAGCAGTTCAGTCCATTGCCTAGCCAGAAGGCCTTCAAGCCACCTCCCTCACGGTACACGGCGATTAGCGCTTCATGGAGCAAACCAATCCCTTTCGTGGCAACTTTGGCGGCAGCGTCTCCTCCTGGTTTCTGGCCTTTGACAGCACCAGCAGCGAGGTCCGGCACGGGAGTGGTCCTCGATGTCGTGATCAGGTAGATCTTGAGACGATCGAAGGGAGCAGTAGCTGTCCTGCTGACAGCGCCCGCGATACCACCGGCTATCAAAAATTTCATGGCCACATCTCCATGGATCATATCGGAATCCTCCTCCTCATCTTCGCTCGCCCCCTCACCATTCACCTCGACTTCGTTTTTTTCCTCAGATGGATTTTGTAGGGAATTGGAAGAGGCTTTCCCAACAGCTATGCCTGTCTGCGAAGAGGGGGGCTTATCTGTCGACTGGGTTTGGACAAGTCCAGTTTTTCCAGGAATGGTTGTTGATGGCGCTGGAGCGAGGGCTTTCTCTTGTCCAGCCTTCTCCGCTTTCTCCACCTTCTTGGCCTCCTTGACGGCGGTCGTGTCCTTTTTCTTCTCCTCACCCGCGAGGCTGACTTCGCCATCTGCATTAACCGCGGCAGCCCCTCTTTCAATTTTTCCCCAGCCAGCCCGCAGTTCGGCAAAGATACCTCCGACACCGAAGAGACCAAAGGCTTTTCGAACCTGGTAGAACCGGAAGATCTGAGGGAGTAGGGAAGGGGGGGGGCGACATTCAGCAGCGGTTGGGAGCAACATTCAAGCAAAGCTGGACGAACGCTTTAGGGCTCGGGCTCGGATGTAGACCACTCACTTCTGAGACTGAAGGTTTCCTGGGAAGAAGCAACAGATAATCCCTGAACTCGGGGAAAGTGACGTAGGGCTTTTCGTTGGGTTTCCGGCTTTGACTCTGGAATGATGCTAAACTCGCAATGAAGTCGTCCAAAGACACAGGAGGCAGTTCAATGCCTGGTTGAGAGGAAGGGATGAAGTGAGGGGAAAGAGGGAGGGGAGAAGGGTTGGTTGGTAGGTCGATTGAGAGGAGGAAAGGTGAAGTCAAGCCCGGGAAATCAGCTCATGCTCCTCGATCCATGACATTCCAACAAGAGGTTGCCGAAGTAGAAAGCGGAGGTGGGGCATGGGTATCTCACCTGCTCTATCGAGAGCTGTCCTGATTTCGGATACATCGAGCCTCATGTCCCCATTCTTGTCAAGCTCAGCAAAGATCTTGAACAGCTCTGGAGGACATTGATTCCAGAGGAGGCGTGATTAGGTTAGGGGCGATTCGATGGATCGATTTCTAGGTTCCAGCAGGGACCAAGGGCCAAACTCACCTCTCTCTTTGCTCTCGGCGTAGGCGAGAAAGCCCTCCCATTCAATCTGCCTCTGCCTCTCGCCGCCATCATCCTCTACTTGAACACCGTTTCGGATCGCCTCGTCACGTCTCCAACCTGATTCCCGCTTTTTCCGTCCGACGGCTGACAAGCCCCAGACGCCTGATCCGGTCCATCCTGCCTCCTGTTCCAGATCGGGAAGGGACGGTATCGTTACTTGCTCGTTGTCGTTCGCGGTCGTCGAGCCGTATCCGAAAAGCGACGATATTGAGGATGCGTAGGATGATGATGCTGATGAGGAAGCAGACTCGGAGGTACCGTCGTCCTTTGACCCACCAATCCAGCCGAATAAGCCCCAACCCCAGCCTTCCCCGTACCTCTTCTCATCCTCGGATGCCAACGCCCTCGCCCTCTCGGCCTCGAGCTCAGCCCTGCAGCTCTTGCACTGGCTGAGGAGCTCCTTGGCATACGACTGGCGAGGGGGAGGCGGCGGCGGCGGATGTTGTCGCTCGGACTCGTCGCCCTGCTGCTTTGGAGAGAGGCTGCCCTTGGCCGCGCCATCAGCTCCTGCGCCCCACCTGGCCCTCCTCGCCGCTTTTGTCCATTCCTCTTTCGCCCTTCCACCGGCAAGAGCGGTCTTGTCATCCTCATCGAGGAGGGTGTCGAAGAGACCTCTGAGACGGATGAGCCTAGCCTGTGGTGGCTCTTGAGCCCTGAACTCTTCGAACGTGGGCCTCTTTTGCTTGCGCTTCTCGATCGCGGCTGAGGCTGCGAAAGCCGAGGAAGTGGAAGGCGAGATCCAGGAGGTCCAGGACGAGGAGGTGGCCTTCGACTTGGCATTCGCCGAAGCTGGTGAGGAAGGGTTCAGCTGATCGTCGTTTTCCCCTTCTGCTGTAACATTATTCGATTCCTGCTCCTTCCGGCTCCGGTCGGCGCTCGGACTCGACCCCGAGGCGGCCAAGGAACTTGAACTGGAGCAGGAGTTCTCTTGGCTCATGGGGAGGGAATCGGGGTTGGTTTTTGACCGGAAAGGTCGAAAAGAAGTGCGTGTGAGGGGGGAAGGGGATCGTGGTAGGGGCGGGGCGAGGCGGGTTATCCGGGGATGGATGGGAAATGGTAATGAAGGGGTTTAGAGGGAATGTGTTGGAACCATGAAGCCGAAGGCTTTGGAGAGCTTGGAGAGGAAAGCTTGCGAAAAGAAGAGAGCAATCGAAGAGAGCTTCAGAGTTTGCCGAAGTCGCCAGGATGGACAGTGACAGATCCTTGATCTGGATTCTGGAAGCTCGGGGTTGCTAGCAGCAGGGACCCTTGCCTTCCTCTTTACTCTGTCTAATGCAAATGGAAGGCTCAGCCCAGCGATGGGATGAAGTCGGGTTGAGGAAAAAGTGCTGTACCGAGAAGAAGTGCGGGTACGCGTGTGTGTGTGAGTGCTTCTGTGGGTGTTTGTGTGGTGCTCGTCGTCTACTGGAAACCTGGGATGTCGATGATGCTAAGGACCTTGAGAGGAACCCTTTGGCTACGTTTTTAAGTTTAATTTTTTTCAATTAATCTTGCTCTAAGTAGGAGCAGAAAAGGAGGCGGGGGCGAAGGGGAAAGTTCGAAGACGAGGAGAGCCAATGCTGATGGTGGGGCAAAGGTGAGGGACGGAGGTTGAAGAAGGAAAGGAGAGAATCGCAAGTGTGTGGGTGCGAGTGGGGAGTGTGTGTGACTGTCTGTTTCTGGTGTGTCTATGTCGAAGATAGAGAGAGAGAGACGAGGTGGTGGAAGGGAGAATACGGAATTGATGAGTGAGGGACGATGGGGCGTGTTTCGGCAGCGGGGGTGAGTTCGTGAATACGCGAGAGAGGGAAAGGGAGAGAAAGGAGAGGAGAGCGGGCTCCAACACAATAACAAAAAGGAAAAGCGTCAAGGAAAGGAGAAAAAGAATAAACAAGAAAATCCAAAGTAAGAGAATCGAATAACAAACAGCGAGAGATCGGGTTGGCGTCACGCTTCATCTTGGATCCAAGTAGAAATCCACAGCGAGCAAGTGGCTACGGCCGAGAGAAGGTAAGAAGTGTGGTGAGGGATCACACAAAGACCAAGAAGGAAAAAAAGAGGATCTGACAGACTTCTCTTGGTTCCTTGATAACCAGTATCACCATTGCATCCCCTTTTATAATCCTTTTTTCTAGCAGCTGAAATCATCTGGAAAAGATAAAAATTTCTAGTAGTCCAATCTTTTACTTCTATCCTAGTCCTCAGTTGTCTTGATAATTCACTGACTTTAATCTCTCTGATTCCAGAAAATGCTACTTAAACATAGAAAGAGGCAAGAAGATGCAGAATTAAAGATGGAGAAAGAAAAGATTCAAGTTTATAAACTATTGTAAAGACTCAACCTTATATATCTAGTAATTAGATCAGAGATACTTATGGATAAGGTAATAATATGTCTGGTGAGATAATAAAAAACTATAGAATTCTGATTATGTGATGAGTTAAAGTTCATATGGGGAGAATTAAAGCTGACCAGGCAGAATAGCTAAGCAGAAATAAGAATAAGGAAGAGAGACAATTACCTTCTTAAATTTAGGTATTAAGCATAATTCAAGTATATCTCTTTGCTGAAAGTGTCACAATAATTTCTTAAAGAATGCAGTCAGAGGGCAAATTCAATGAATGACTTCTATTTCAGAAAAGCTGTTACAAGAATGTATGAAATTCATTTTTGATTCTTTTAACCCTAACTTGAGTATTGCTGCTACTCGAAAAGTCTTCATTAAAATTGTGGTAAGTAATATAAGCTTCTTCATCAGTTTCGTCATTAAGCTTCTTTTCATTAGTTTCACTATTATTCTTCTCTTTATTCTTATAGTCTGAATAATATTTTTTTCTAGTTTGTTCCCATTCAAGATCAAATTCAATGGCGCTGGTAAAATTTTCTAGTTCTAAATTGTCATAAAAGTTTTTACCAAATTTGACAATTGTGAAAGTATCTTCTCGTTCCTTTGCAAGATAAATTGCATAAATTTCTGGAGGCTCTTGTCCTTCATTAAGTCTAGCCTTCTTAAAACCAAAGGCAATTCTAACAAAATAATTTGTATTAGTTCTTAAGCTTAAATATTTTTTGGTATTTGTCTCTTTATTGTAAAAGTTGAATCTTCTATAATACTTAGGATCACCTTTAGAATAATTCATGTATTTAAATAAAATATTTCTTAAAGAAGTTTCTTCATGATTTTCTAATTGTAGTCCATTCTTTTTAACTAGACAATTTATGAATACAGAGTCTTCTAAGTCTTGTACTGGAACAAAACTATATGGATAGAAATACCCTAGACTCATATTTAGTACTCTTCTCTCAGTTTCTGTATCAATGTTGATTGGATTTGACCTGGCACTTAAGAAAGTTTGAAAACTAGAAAGGATTAAATTTAGAGAAGCAATAACTTCAATTTTTTTGGGATTCTTGAGAATCAACATCATAGAAAATTAAATTGAAATTTGAAAACAGAACTATGTGAGTTTCTCAGAGCTATGTGGGTTTCTTACTTGGGGAAGTGGAAATAAGAATTAATACTGTATGTATCTAAACTACATCTTATATACTTTTTAGGCATTTTGGGGAGATTTCAGTTCAATTATGGGTTTCATCAAAAATTTCCTTTGCGGATCCAGGGAAGAGCTGGGAGAGGCACGCCCTTGGCCGGGCAGATTTTCCAAAATTAGACTTTTGCACGCAAGCTGGAGACGCGTCTAGGTGGGGGCACTGCACTAGGCCAGAGCTTGCGCGCTCCACTTGGTAGCTACAAAATAAGATGGGTGACTACAACTGCTTGCCAGGGTCTTCGCGGTCCAGCTAACTACCAAATAAGATGGGTGACTACAAACAGAGTAACTACAAATAAGATGGGTGGCTACAAAATAAGATGGGTTTCAGTCGGGCTCGAAGGAAGAACCCGAACCCCTCTGGCCAAAGTGCCTAGCTGCAGGTTCATGCAAGTTCAAGCCTCATCCGTTGATCAAGGAAGAACCCTCTGCTGAAATCCTCAGGTCGGACAACTTTGATGAAATGAAGTCAATGGATCAAGGAAAAACCGAGGCACTTGGCCAGAGGGTTCTTGCTCAGAATATGCACAATGGTCATTATTTCTTGCGCGCAAGAGTTGACGTGTCAGCTGGAGTCAATCCAACTTTTGAGCGAAGCGAAGCTGATCAGAGATCCCATCACCGATCTGGCCAAGATAGATTGATCGCATGTCCTCCAATGACCAGCTACACTAGGATCAATTGCCCAGCTGTCTGCACACATGCTGGCCAAGATCAATCGATTACACTATATGCCAGTGGCCAGCTACACTAGGATGACCAATCAGGCCATACACAATTAATCGCAAAGGAGCTCTCTCCACACAAGAAAAACAAAAGTAATTGGCAAGTCACTATGGATAACCAGCAATCTCCATCTACAAGTGCCCGAAAGCTTCCCAACTCAAGACAAGAAGAAACGGTGCCTCTGTCAAGCCTGCTACTTCCCTCAAAGATTGTCACTGTCACCCTTGATACTGCCACTCTTTATCCAAACCATCTTTGCTTGAGACTGTTCTGAGTGAATAGAAAGGTTGGAATCATCCAAAGGTGTTCTAAGTAAGATTATAGGTCCTAAGTGGCTGAGAAGATCGAGCCTTTGATCGACCGGTCTGGATCCAAAATGACAGAGCTATAGCTGTCTGAAATTTTTAAACACGAAGGTTTTTTCCAAAGTTGTACCTAGATCATCGAGCCTGGCTCAAGAAAGTTGTCAGTAGTTGAGAAAGTTGTCAATGGTGAAGAAAACTGAGATCGATCCAGTTTGTGGAGCTCACTCGAGTAAGGTCCACGATCGATGATCTCCTGAGTAAAACCGAAAGAAGCAGGGTCACTCATAAGGCTGCCATATTTGCTGGTGCTAAGCTTGATCGTGACCAGGATGGATGTTATTGATCTTAACTAGGATTTGCTTGATCTTGACCAGTATGGGCTTGAACCTCTCTATCCCTTGGCAAGCTTCCAACATCCGGCGAGTGAGCTCGGTCATCCCTTGCCCTAGCTCTGACTCAGGTTCCATCAGATTTTTTCCTTCGCTTTTTCAGAAAAGAGCTGGGAGAGGCGAGCTCTTGGCTGGGCAGATTTTCCAAAATTAGACTTTTGCGCGCAAGCTGGAGACGCGTACTGCCTTCGCACACCTAACCTTCCTCCACCTGGTAACTACAAAATAAGATGGGTGACTACAAACAGGGGCACTACAAATAAGATGGGTGACTACAACTGCTTGCCAGGCCCTTCGCCATCCACCTGACTACAAAATAAGATGGGTGACTACAAATA
>KZ820240.1:0-17094 GCA_003144235.1 Violaceomyces palustris
AAAAAAAAAAAAGCTCACCGCCTCCGTCTCTCTCCCATGCCGGCCCTCCTTTGTCTTGGCGTCGGATGAAATGGACACAGAGACCAATCAGGTTTTGATTCCATGCGCGGTTTCCTCCCTTATCCAAGCTGTAGTGGCGTCCATAAGCTGCTCCCTGTTGTCGTGGCTGCTGAAAGGGGGAAGATGCCACAAACACACCATGCTCTCTCTCTCTCTCTCTCTCTCTCTCTCTCTCTCTCTCTCTCTCTCTCTCTCTCTCTCTCCCCCCCCCCCCCCCCCCCCCCCTCCTCCTCCCCCCCCCCCCCCCCCCCCCCCCCCGCTTCAGCATGGTGTTTTCTTTTCCCACTTCTTTTTCGCTTTCTTTTCCTTTCCCCCCTCCTCCCCTTCTCATCATGAGGGGGAGATGAAAATGGAACCCAAAGACACCACCCTTCATTAAATTTGACAGAGTGGAAACTCCGACAGGGCCTTCGGCCAAACCTAGATAGATCAAGGATGACTGTGACATACCACCAAAAAAAGCTTCATATGACAAGGTCTCTCTCTCCACCGCGTAAGGGCAAATGTTGAACAAGTTTCGAAGAGAGAGAGACACAGGGATGGAAGGAGGGAGGAGGATTGGGCATGTCGAGGTTGAGAGACTGAGCTTTTTCTTTTTCCTGTTTTCTTTTTCCGTCTTTACTTTTTTTCCTGCCCACTTTTTCATGCGCGATATGGAAGGGCGGAGCTCGAAAGAGAGGGAAAAAGACCGCTCGCCATGTGCCAACCCAAGTTTGCAAGCGAGCTGCGCAGGACCGGTGGGAATGAACTCTCCCAACCAACCTGCCGCTTCAGATCGAGAAGGGGGGAGGGGGGGGGGGCATTACAACATCATAGACCCGAGGAGATCACCAGCGTCAAGATGGGTATGAGCCGTGGTGCGGATCCTACTTGGATGATCATGGCAAGGCCCAGAAACAATGACACGGGAGAGGAACCTTTGGACGAAGATGAAAAGGGGCTTTTTTTTTCAACCTGCCTGCCCTCAGCCCGATCCTTTGAATGGTGATAGAGCCGACTCAGCCATCCCAAAAAGAAAAAGAAAGGGAAACGAAGATCGAAAAAAAGAAAAAACTCGAGTGGAATTACGAAAGAAAAAGGAGGAACATTTTTCGACCACTTCTGATCCGAAGCGGACGATCCGCCGTGCAACACTGTCCATCAACACTAGTTTCTTTCCCCCCCCTCTTCCTCCCTCCTTCCACTTTCCCAAGACCTTGGAGGCCATACCCATCGATCTGGACTCGTTGGCCGGTTCCCCAACGCAGGCGTCTCGCTGGAGGTGTCCCATCAACAGATGATTTCTATCAATCACGGGTCTCTTCCATTGGATCAATTGGGGCGCTGCGCTCCGAACCGAACCCACCAACACTATGGTTCATTCACAAGCATAAGCAATCTCAGGCACGCAGGTCTAGTGAGGGCGCAAACAAGGGCCCGATCTCTCAAAGGGGTGGGGGGGGGGGGGGGGGGAACCTCGAAGAAGACACTTTTGCTTTTACTGCGATCCGTCGGACACCCGCCTCTTCACCCTTTCCTTCGCTTAGCTTTGTCCTACCTTACCCAACCAACCCTCCCTCATGCCCCAAAGAGCAACAAAGTTTCACGCGGTTATACTCAGTTCCAGAGGGTTGGACATAATTCCATGCTGGACGGGGGGGAACCAAACAAGCCGACTATAGTACTGTATGTACTGTACAGTACAGTACATCACACAGATGGATTTGTCAAACCCACGGCCTTGGGAATGAGTTTTTTTTTTCCCCAGATCAAGGGAGTGCTTCCACCTCAAAACCCTCGCCCCCCTCTTCGCCCCCACCGTGATGATCCATTTCTCCTTCCCTTTTTTGTAAAAATTTACCACTTTTGCCGCCGTCAGGGGGACTCCCCCTTTCCCCCGCACGCAGCCCAATGATTCTTACTCTCCCTCTTTATAAACGTAGGGAGGAGAAGCGGAAGCGGAAGCGGAAGAAGAAGGAATGATTGGGTGGCGTGGGTGGACAATTGGGTCTGAGTGTTCCGTCGAAATTCACCCGAATCGCCTCGGTTGCGTCGTTCGTGGTACGTCGGTGCCTCGGACTCCGAAAAGGGTCAACGAAAAAAAAAAAAAAAGATCCCCGAGACCGATCCACCTTCATGTTCCCCCAGTCAGTTCGTAACCCGAGATGTTGAGGGAGAAGGGGAAAATTTTCAAAAAGAGAAAAGAAAAGGAACGAAAAACAGAAACAAAATAAGGATCAGATACTCGTGGTTGGAGAGGTGAAAGGTTGGAAGGGACGATAGGTGGCTCAGCAATGCGAACAAACGAAGGTTGGGTTCCACTGGGTCTTGCCCCACAGGGAAGAACACACGGACACATGAACGAGCCAACCATTGGTGAAGGAAAAGGAAACGTATCGTTTCTTGTATTTTCGTATTACCCGCAAAGCAATAATAGTGTGTCTGGCGAGGACGGAGGAAAGGAAAGGGAGGCAGGGCAAAAAAAATGTACATGAGAGCAAGTGGCTGGGATGGGAGGAAGAAGAACTGAATCCCTTCCGGCCAGCCGGGGTTCGTGAGGGAGGTTCGTAAAATCTGGTTACAGCACAGTGTGATTGGGGAACGTGGGAAACTCTATTTTGTTTGGTGTTGACAGCGTTATCGGATGACGATGGTAGGGAACGGTGTATGATGAGTATGCAAAAAGACTGGAGGGCCTCGTAGTGAGGAAAAGAAAAAAAAGAAGGCAGCCAGGGAGAGGAAGGACGTAAAACTGAATTTACCCTCTCGCTTCTCCCGTTCCTTCGTTTTTGGTTGCTCTCGATCAAGCCTGGACGAGATGAGTGATGGGTGACAGAAACCCTAAAGATCCCTTGAACTATTAGACCATTTTGCAGAACGGTTTTGCGATTAGGGATTTTCGAGGTGGAGACCGGATCGTGGATTGATTGAGAGCGTTGTGCCTTCTTGCATGTGGCGCCAAAACAGAGTCGTTGATGATGTGCTGATGTTCGTTTTACTTTGAAAAGCCGAAAACTTGCGGTGCGAGCTTTGATATACGAATGAATGGGAAACGATGGCCGAGAGCGGAAGCCGGAAGGGAAAGGTAGCCTTGCAAATGTATTTTCATGAAGGTGGAAGGAATCACCGGATGCCGCGCGGCTCGGACGGCAAGGGGGATGGTGTTGGTGAAGGTCATGAAAAATGGGGAAAAAAGCCCAGGGTATCAATGCAAAGAAAAAAACTATTAGCACCAATGCCCTCAAGCTCTTTGGAACAAGGGCCGACGAGAGACGAGGAAGAGACTTGAAAAGTGTAAGAAAAGTTGCGAGCGACCTGGTGGTTGATGCCTTCATGGTCCTTGCAGAAAAAGGTTTCGGGGGAGAGGAGGTTTTCGGCCGCTTTTTGTTGATTTGATCACCACCACGAGCCGCCGCTGCTACCGCCACCGTAGCTGCCTCCGGAAGAAGCAGGTGGTGGGCCACCGAAACCGCCGTAGCTTCCGCCGCCTGGAGGACCGCCGTAGCCGCCACCATAGCCGCCGCCGCCGCCACTGCTGAAGCCGCCACCGCCCATGCTGCCTCCACGGCCACCGAAGCCGCCGCTGGACCTAGCGTCACGGCTGCCAAAGGACGAGGCGCCACCGCGACCACGGCCACGGCCCCGTCCGCCCCTACCGCCGCTGCTGGAGCCGAACATGCTCTCACGTGCGATGGCCTCGAGCCAGGATGGTACCTCCTGGTTGGCCTCCTTCAGCAACTCGATCAGGTCGCGGACAATGTTCTTGTTGCTACGGTTGAAGAAGGCTGTTGCGTGACCGGTGTTACCTGCACGACCAGTACGGCCGATCCTGTGAACGTAGTCATCGACATCGGATGGCAGGTCGTAGTTGACGACGTGCGTGACATTCGGAATATCAAGACCACGGGCAGCGACAGCGGTGGCGACCATGATCGGGGTTCTTCCGGTCCTGAAGAGCTCGAGCGCGCGTTCGCGCTCTCGCTGAGTCCTATCACCGTGAATGGAGGTGGCGCCGATGTTGGATCGCAGAAGGAAGTCGGAGAGCATGTCGGCCATGCGCTTGGTCTCGACGAAGATGAGCGTGAGGCCTCCCGGAGGCATGGCGGCGAGGACATCGAGAAGAACGGATCGCTTGTCATCGTCCTCGACAAACTCGATCTTCTGGGTGATGTTCTCAGACGTGGAACCGACACGGCCTACGGAGAGGAAGACGTACTCCTTGAGGAAGTCCTTGGCGAGGATCTGAATGTCACGAGGGAAAGTGGCCGAGAACATGAGGGTCTGGCGGTCCATGACACCTGGCATGTCTTCACCTTCAACGATGCGGCGAATCTGGGGCTCGAAACCCATGTCGAGCATGCGATCGGCCTCGTCAAGGACGAGGAAGCGAACGTTGCTCAAGCTGATGCGGCCACGCTCCATGAGATCGACGAGACGACCAGGAGTAGCGGAGAGGAGGTCGCAGCCCCTCTCGATCTGGCGGAGCTGAGTACCGATATCGGCACCTCCGTAAACGACGGCAGGCTTGACCCAAGACCTGTAGGTGAACTTGCGGGCCTCGTCATGGATCTGGGAGACGAGCTCACGGGTCGGAGCGAGGATGAGGGTGCTTGGGTAGGCCTTCCTCCTACCGAGGCCTCCTGCAGCCATCTCAGCCGATGGCGGTGGGGGGCCGTGGGTGAAGAGGGCAGAGAGGATTGGGAAGAGGAAACCACCGGTCTTTCCGGAACCGGTCTGGGCACATCCCATGAGGTCACGACCCAACTCGACGATTGGGATCGAGTACTTCTGTACTGGTGTTGGGTTAGTGTAGCGAGCAAGCTTGATGTTCTCGAGGAGGTGGGCGTCGACAGGTGGGCTGGTGAACTCGGTGATTGGCTCGGGGACGTCGCGACCGGTGGCCTCGACTGGGATGTCTCCATACTTGTCGAAGTTAATACCGGTTCCCTGAGAGTTACCGTCGCCGGCTTCACCAAAAAGCTCCTTCTGAAGCCTGACGTTGACTGGTCCTGGAATGTGCTTGCCATCCTTCCAGTAACCAAACCCGTCGTTGCTGCGACCACCGTAAGAGCGGCCATTGGAGCTTGCGTATCCGTTTCCAGCAGGAGCATCCCAGCCACTAGCACCGTCTCGGACCGGTGGTCGAGCAGGTCCACGGTTGAATGATCCACTGAAGGCCGAAGGGGCGGGGGGAGCGGCGTTGCTTCCCAGCGGGGCACCGGTTGGCCTGTTGTGGCAAAAAAGGGTAGGGATGGTTAAAGTCATGGTGAGCGCCTTGAACCACACCGGTGGCAAAAAAAAATCACGTGCCCAAGGATGGCAAAGAGTGAAAGGGATCACTTACCTTGGAGCGAAGTTTGGGGCTCCCGAGTTCAAGTTCGAGTTGCGAAGGTGCGGGGGCACATAAGCGGACTTTCTTGGGCCGCCAGCGGCTCCGTTCTGAACGGACATGTTGCCTAAACCGATGAGAAGCGAGCGTGGTTGACGAGCGGATGACCGGCAAGTTTGGAAGGGTGAGAAGGGAGAAAAGGTAGCAGCAAATCGAAAAAAGCGTCACGGACGCGCGTGTTTGGTGAGGAAGGTGATGGAAGTAGAGGCGAAGGATGTGGGAGGTGGCGGGGTGGATATTTATAGAGTTCGAGACGACGAAAAGGTGAGAGTCCAAGCCGGGGGTTTCGAGGGTAAAGGAGGAGTCAGAGGTATGCATGCGCCTTGGTCAGTGACGTGATAGAGGGCGAGATGAAGGAAAGAACTTGGCAGGAAATGCAAGGTGTCCAGCATTGTGGCGTCGCCCCACGTCGCAATCCCATCCATACTCACCCCCGCCGAGTATCTAGACTTTGCGAGGGATGTTTGTGTGGATTCCGTAGCCCCTTACCCGCATCAAGAGATCTCTGACCCTATCCTCTCTCGCACCTGAGCAGGTGCTTCGCCAACTAGCTTTGAAACCACCACATCACCTGGTTGACACAAGGACGCGATCCCCAGAAGAGAAAAATGCGAGAGTGTCTACTCACCGAAGTTGGCCTCGATCCCTGCGGTGCCAGCACCGTTTTGCTGGTGTTGAGTGTTCTCGTAAGTCATTTTTTTTTCTTGGTCGGGGGGGAGGGAAAAAGGGGAGGATGGATGATGGTGGTGGGGAAGGAAGGAGGACGGAGAAGGTGAAGGAGCTTGAAATCGGAAACAACAAGGGACACGAGTCAGGGTCATCGGATGGGGGGGGGAGGGGTTTGCGTTCGTCAGAGCGTGAGGCGTTTTCCCTTTGCCACCCCCTTTCGCCTCTCGTTTCGCCCTTTCCTCTTTCGCTCCTCCCCTCCTCACTTTTTTCTTTCTCTCCTTTTTTCTTTTCTTTTCTTTGTATTCGGAAAGGATCTCTCTCGCGCCTGCCTATGAATTTCGCGTGATTACACTCGCCTCTCCTTGTCACTCTTCACTAACTGCCATCGATTTTCACTATTTGGTTTGGTGAGTGCTGAGCGCGCGAGTGAACGAGCACTATGACTTTTCACGTGTTGGACGGTCGAGGGTGTGGCAAAAAATAAAACAGAAAAACAAAGTAATCATAAGTGAACGCGAAAGAAGCAGGATATTTCACATTTCAAAATCTCTCGAGTTCTCCAAACCCCAAAACCTTACAAATGATGATCGATTAGAAATCGATAATTCGAGCCTTAGTTAGTTCTTTGCCAGTTTCCTACGAGCAAGGGGTTACGAAGATTTTCAGAAAGTAAGTAAAAAATCTCAAAAAGATCGAGCAGCATTGGTGAATTTGCGTTTTTGTTTTCCTCTGTTTCCTTACCTTTCCCCCCTTCCCCAACGGGCCCCATCCCGAAACACAACACCGCTCAGCCCCCCTCCTCACCCCACTTTCTCGGGGCTAGCCTCATCTTCATTCCATCCAGCGATCTCGAACATCAATCCCATTAGCCTTGGTTCCATCTTTGTGGTCGAGAAGCGATCCAGAAAATGAGATGGGGCTGGAGGAGGGGAAGAAAATCCGAACCAAAAATAAATAAATCACAAGCATGAGGTTCGAAACAACAAGTGCACCGAGAGCGAAGAAAGTAAACAACGAAACTCGGGGCGCGCGACAAGAAAATCGAGAAAAGGAAAACATGAAAATTAACGCGGCCTTCGAAAACAAACTTAGCGGAGGGAAAAAAAAAAAAAAAAAAAAAACACACGAATTCCGAGATCTACTTTTTTCCGATGGGAGAGCAATAAAACTACATCCAAACTTACCCTTCAAACCCTCAACTTTCGAATCCATCTACCGCAGCCACCCTTCTTCTTCTTTTTTTTTTCTCGCGAAACCTTCCAACGTCATCGTCAAGTTGCTGAGCCGATTGTAATCCGATTTTCGATTTCTCACTTTTTCTCCCTCTCTCTATATACATTTTACTTTGTGAATCCAGTCCCTTCCTCACTCATCCCCCCGATCGGGACTGAGCCAACACCCCAACTTCTTCATTATTATGTGATATTTAGCAAGCTATGGCACGGTAACTTAATCACGCGACAGTGGGTTCTTGGCAGCCAAGCAACGAAACGACCAACGCCTCGAATCCGACTCTTTTCAACCTCATTTTTTTCACCTCGTCGGCCATGGATGGATGACCCAAACTTATTGTTCATTGCTGCGATCGACCATGTATGGGATTGCGTGCATTTACTTGCCCAACAGGTGACATTGTTCCTTTCCCCTTAATAAAAATAATTAAGACCGCGTTTTTTTGTGTTTCTTTTGGAGAATGTGGGGTCTGGGGGGGGGAAGTGGGGGAAGGGTTGAGGTCGCCGGACAAGGACCAGGGTGATATGCGCAAAGGGACCGAAAAGTGGAGGAAAAGAGGTTGAACGAAAGATAAGGCCATTTTACATAGACGAAAAAAGGGTACCCGAGATTTAAGAAGGGAAAAAAAACTAAAAAAAAAACTTGTGCAGGGAGAGCCGTGTTGATTGAAAGGATTGAGACCAGAAAGGGTGGGGGGTGGAGGTGGGGGACAAGGGAATAGCAGACGAGCAGGGGAGAGGAGGATGGTACGAAATGAAGGGGGTGAGGGAATGGGAATGGACATGGGTGGAATGCTTGTGGTCTGGAGGTTTGTGTGTTGTTTGGACAAGACAGTAGAACATGGGTTGGATATCGGGGCTGCCAGGACGGCAGGTTGAGGGGATGGGAACCAAAAAAAAAAAGAAAAGGGGGGGGGGGGGGGGGGGAACGGAGAGAGAAAAAAGCTAGTAATACACGAAGAGAAAAGTAACGGAGGTGCGAAAGGGAATGGAAAGAGACGACTCTGGCTTGCGACTCTTCTTAACCTAAAAGGTCGTACTCGCTCCCGCTCTCGTAGAATTCACCTGCAACGCCAGGACTGTCGTAACCGGTGCAAGGGTACGATGGGTATGAGGGCTTGCTGGGACCGGAGCAAGGTGGGGTCCAGGAGTTTGGCATGGTTGCCGGGCGTTTTGTCGAGGACGAAAACGAAGATGCCTTGTTTAGGCTGGGGCGGTCGATGCGGCTAGAGTTTGGCGTCGATCCAGCGTGGGATGATGAAACAGCGGCCGAGGCCGTATTGCTGGCCATCAGCAGGCCCTCTTCGGGACCGGCGCTGCCAGGGAATGTGCCAGCTTTGCTCTCCTCAGCACGGGGCGTATGAGGCGAAGCTGGGGGTGAAGGCTCCGTGTGGGTCAGCAGGGGGACCGGATCCTCACTCTGGTGTCGAGCCGCCCTAGAGCAAGCCTCCGTCAAGGCGTGGGCGAAAGCACGCTCTTCGCTCGGTGTCCTGTTCACCGGCGGGGCCGAGCTGCTTCGGTTGCCGGACTGGGTTGGGGCGGTCGAGCATCCGGGGAGGGGGGGTGGAGGTGCGTTTCCAAACCTCGCTCGGACCGCATTACAGTCCAGTTCTGCGGGAGAACTGGCCAAGGCGGCTCGGCCGCGCAGGAACTTGGGTTGATTGCGTTGGCGCTCCAGCTCGCGCTCCTTTTCCTTCTGGAGACGGAGTCTTGCTGCGGGAGTCATGCGAGCGCCGATGAGGTTGGAAGAGGCCGAGTCAGACTGAGCTCCTGCATCCTCACTGGAGCGGCGGTCGAAGTATCCTGGCCGAGAAGCGTTCAGGCCGGCGGCACCGGCCATGCATGCCGAACTGGCACCGAAAGACTTTGAGGTTGGCGTTGAGGAAAGGCTGGAGCACGGCCCGCAATCGTCGCCTCGATTCTCATCTTCGCTTTGCACTTTACAGGCTGCCAAGGCCGCCCACTTTGCCTCGAGTAAACCCATCTCCATCTTCATCAGCCTCAGCTCCTCGACGTCTTCGGGGCTGAGCTTGTTGTTTACCGGGCAACTCTTGCGGTCGTACTCGACAGGGCTGTGGGTCCTAATCTCCTGGGGTGGTCCCGGAGAGAACCTGACCGAGCGACCCCGGGCCGAATCACGGTCGCAGGAGGAGTCCCTCGTAGAGCACGCCGAGTTGACCGAGCTGCGACGACGGAAACAAGGCCTGAGTCTTGAGGGAGATGCCGGGCGCCTCTGTGTCGAGCGAGAACTCTCGGGAGAAGATGGCGGTGAACGCCGCGAGGACGAAGCGGGAGGGGTCTTGGCACGGCTAGATTCAGAGTGAACGCTGCTATCGCGCGCGTTGGCCGCGGATCCAATCAGGTTCATGTTTTCAACATCGGCTTTGATCGTCTCGATGCTGTCCTCAATTGAAGCCTGTGCCTGACCGTCGGGAAGGACGCATTCGGACAGGGGAGAGGGAACGGCGGGGACGGTATCCGAAGGGCTGACGCTTCTTGGAGGAATCACGGGGGGCCCGCTGATCTCGCATGTCCACTCCGGGGCCACGCCAGCCAAAGAGGAGGGCTTTGGCATCACAGTGCTTCCAATCTCGCCACCCTCCTCCACAATCTCGGCCACCCGGCCCTTGCGGACTCGACGGGGCCTGCGCGACGCTATTCGGTTGGCATAATTTTGGAGACACCACTCGCTCCGTTTCCTGCGAGCATAGTCCGAGGCAGGGGTGCCGAAGCCATTCGATCCGCCCACGACTCGGGACCCTGCAATTCTGACGCCGTTGGGCGTGAGTCCTAGCCCAAGACCCGTGCTGCTACTCTCAACGTCCGTGCTGGCGGAACTGGCCTGCTCCGAATCCGAATCCAGCTCGACACCAACATCCAGCGAACAAAGGCTGCTAGACTCCTCGTCACATTCGCTCACCGTCTCCAACTCGGGCTCCAGGTCGAGGTCCTCAACGTCTGCCAGATCTCCGCGGCGGAAGCTACTCATGCTCGATACGCTCCCCGGGCTATCGGTGATGCCTTCACTGATACTCGGGCTCGGTGGGACGCTGGATTCATAGATAGCCGAGTATTCCTCACCACCCAAAGGTAGCGTGGGGTGATGCATGGAGGAGCGATGGGCATGGAGGCCTGGAGTGTGCGGATGGAAAGTCGAGCGGCCTTGAGCATCGTAAAGCGTAGATTTTGGCGACATGGACGACCCATACCGAACGTTTTCCATTTGCTGGGCCTTGCCACTCAGCCGATCTAGAGTCGAGCTGGAGTCCTTCCTAATTGTAATAGCGTGGCTTCGTATATCTTCCTCCGCCGGGGTCGAAGGCACATCATCATCCGAAGGCAACGGCATAACCATCGCCCGGCGCGGTTGAGGGCTGAGCATTTTGTCCAAGGTCTATAGTGTGATTGTAGGTAAATGCAGTGGAATACGAAACCAAGTCGAGGATGAAGCGAAAGTGTTGGTGGATCGACGGGTTTTGCTAGGTCTTAGATTGTCCCCGAAAAAAAAGGGGGGGGAGAAGGTTGGAGAGTCGGGCCGGAGGTGCAAGCTTGGCTGGCACCACGCTGGAAGGGCGAAATCAGTCAAGATTGGTCCTTGCGACGATCCTGTCCATCGTTCGTGCGTCCTGGAAGGGCGCTGAGGTGGGTTGGTCCCTTTTAAACTGAAAGGAAAAGAGAAAATGAGGCTTGAAACGGTAGGTTGAATGACTGCACAGGAGGACGATGCATGGGCGAGGATGGGATACAATCGTCAAGGAGTAATGAAGAATGGTAAGTGAGAAAGGACTATTCGGAGGAACCTCTTGGAGCCAAGCGACCGATGGCGGGGGCAAGTGACCAGCCGGCCGAGCGAGGATTCGCACAAGACGAGGGACGAGACCCGACTCCCTCGCCGGCCCCCCCACACCTCCTGCACGGTTACAAATGACAAGATGGGCAGGAAAGGGAGGAATGGACGGATACACACCTCTTGATCAGAATCTGATGAGAAGGTACAGGTTTTGGTGTGTCCATGCAAGGCCAATCAATAGCTTTGCGTCGCGGAGAGAGACGGGCGTTGCGACGAGAAGATGAAAGATAATGGTAGGAAATTTTGGAAAAGGTTGAGGTGGAAGACGCTGCTAGCCGACTTTGGAAGAGACCGTGGGTAGAGAAAGAGGTTGCTGTCCGGTTGGAGTGGTATGACGAGGATCCGATTGAGGGAGGTGGGGAAGGGGGGAGGTTACTTTAGAAATTTGGCGCAGCTCAAAGGAGGGGAGGGTGTGCGGTGGAGGATTGACGAGGGTCGCGATAACAAGGAGACAGATATCGTCAGGGTGTTTGATAAGGTGAGTGGGACAGCGATAGCCGTGGTTGGGAGGGTGAGAAGGTTTGAGGCGGCGGGCTACGATAACATCGGTGGACTTTGCCCTGGGTGATGTGGGTTCGATTTTTTTGTTTGTTTATTATTCTTTTTTGGCGCTTCGTTCACCTTGCCGTCAGCTTCATACGAGTAGCTGTATCCTTAGGGGCGATGGAGAGATACCAGGTGGGATTGATGGTGTGACATGGGAGAGGTTGACGGCGGGAGGAAAGGAGGGAACTTGCAGACAAGAAAGGGGCCCAAGGAGAGGAAGAAGGGAACAAGAGAAGGTTTGGTGGGATTTCGGCCTGCTCGACGTTGATGGGACGAGCGAAGCCGGTGAGGGAGGTTGCGAGGGGCAGAGGGGCAGAGGGGCAGAGGGGCAAAGAGAGGGGTTAGCTGTCAAACTGGGGCGAGGTTTGGATGTTTGAGTGTAGGGCGGAGAGGCGGAGAGCGAGTGTGGGTGTGTGGTGTGTGATGTGTGGTGTTCTGCCTGCCAAGGTGCGGCAAATGATGGCAAACACTTTGTACGGAGAAATGGAGGAAGGGGGGGAATCGAGAGTCATGAGTCAGTCCGTCAGTCAGACTCAGGATGGTGAACAACATGGCCAAACGATGGGATAAGATCACAAAGTAAGTAACGAATCTGGATACAACGGCAACGGTTTCAAAGGTGGGATTTAGGAGCAAGGTTAAATCAACCCGCCGCGCGACCGCACATTATGATTCGTGATTCGATTCTCCCCTTGGGATCGTTGCGTTGGGTGGTGCTCTTAACCAGTACAGATGATTATCATCAACCCACCTTGTAGCCATCTGGAGCAATCGACTACCCAAAAAAAGAAAACCTTTGAAGCAAGGCACGAGAGCCATCTACGTGTGAATGTATCTACCCCACCTGGTGTGCCATTTCTACATTTACCATCACCCTTGGCCCTCACATCACATCACAGCACCCTACTACACACATGCACAACCCCCCCCCAAAGACTCGCGCCTAACTTTTTCGAGTGTTCGAACCCCTCCTCCCCTCCACCCCTCGCGATGCTTACTTGCGTATTGTGATTCATGATTCTACAAGCCTGGTTCTCACACTCGCTACACACCTTCACGCCGATCTGGCGGTCACGGCTTGAGTCGATCCCAACCCCCCAAAAGTTGGATCGAAATCAGGTCAACCTATACCGGCAATACATCGCATCCTCTCATACCGACTTGGACCTCGCTCGAGCTGGATCATAATGACGATTCCCTCTCGAATCTGCGACTGGGGCAGTGTCGGGTGGTTCGACCCTCATCGAATAGACCCCTTCACATTACTTCCTCTTCAAATCATCTTTCGAAAAGGTGGATTGGATCGCTGCAGGTTCACCGCGATTCCAAGGTTGTTCAAGACCAGAGGGGGTCCATTAACTTACCACTCTAGGGAAGGGAAATATCAAATGAACAAGAGGCTAAGAACCCTCTTCTTTTTTGTTTTCGTCTTTCATCATCATCCCCACTCCTTTTTTAAAGTGTGCGGAGTCAAGTAGGTTTGTTACCTGTCCGCCATCCCGCTTCAACTTTGGAGTTTCAGCTGCCCTGGCCCGCGCTGCTCTTTCTTGGTCTTTTTTCTTCATCCCTTGGTCGGATTCGTTTGAAGAAGGGAAATCCAGAGTCAAGAAGGGAAATGGTGGAATAGACCTCTCCAGACGTGACATGACTGGAGGTCAGACTCGTTATAGCAATCACGACCACAACTGAATCACAATAAGAATGACAATAAGCACCATCGATTTGAATTTTGTGTCAGGTAAAGGTGGGAAAGGGTAATGATGTCGAGTGTATAGAGTTGTGATCGTTCATCATGGTGATTAGCAATTTGGGGGGATCCCCCGTTCGTCCCAGACACGAAAGGTGTTCTCGGCCTTTGGCTTGGAATCGCCACACGCGGCGGTGTTGAGGGCTGGAGCGATCCCTTCGGGATTTGTTAAAATATGTATAAATGAAAGTTAAGAAGACGATCGTGAGTGGAAGGAGGGGAAAGGATAAGCTTTGTTTCAGGCAAGTCGTTTGGGCTCGCTATGGAGTCGCAACTGGGATTAAAACAAGGCACGGCCGGGATCGATAAACCAATTTTGGATCGTCACCACTCACCACTCAGCAGTCACTCGACTCGTGACTCTCCACTCACTCGAATTTGACCAACCGTTCAGGTAGGATACACCTTTACTGGGACCAAGAAGACGAAAAAGTTAAAAGTTTTATCTTGTTAACACACCAGTGACATACTTTCGTTAGGTTTAATTCTCACTTGCTCCACTTTCCCAACGTGACTTTTATCGTTGATCGTGTGTTGGCCTCGGGTCTCCTTGTCCCAGCTCGAGTTCCTGCTCCAGGGGCACCAGTCAACCTGGAGCTCTCCACCTCCCCAGCCCCTGTTGATCAATGACGCGAAGGGGCCAAGGGGCTCTTGCTCCAATCGAATAATGAGTAGTGAGATCGTCAGAGGGTGCCCATTCGATGACAAGGTCATGAGGCAAAGAATCCACCGCCCACGTCGCCCAAGGGAGACGCGACGTGAGGGTAATCCCAGAAGTGGATCGTTCAAAGGTCCAGCCACCTCAACCAGGATTGAAATCCTGATTGACATACGAGGGGTGAGGATTCTCTGTTCTTCCGAGCTATTTCTTCATCAAAGCTTCGGAAAGCTGTACTCCTCGATCCCATTCTTGTATCAGACACGCCGATACGGCCCTGAGCACAGAGTACTACACGAATGCGTAACACCGAGCGAATGAAGATGCTTCCGTCCAGCGAGTCACCATTCTCATTGTGATTGTTTGGGACCTTTACCCATGACCTAGACCCACCATGCAAACAATCATGAATCTCTCCCAATAGTAAAATTTATGATTTTTAAGAAAGAAAAAAAGAGGAAAAGGAAGAATAGGAAAAAGGGAAGGTCGTCTATGCCCCTTGCCCATACGCCACGTCGAGGAACATGCTTTAGTGTATTCTTCAAACCCTCAGCCCTCAATCTGATCCTGAGTCGTTGGTTCACCACCTAGATCATTTTGGTGTGAAGACGTGAAATGGGGAATGGGTTTGTATCATTTTGACGAACGTTTGGCCTTCTTCGCACCTTGGGGTGAATCACGAATCTGTTCATAGGCAATCCAATCCGACTTGGCGGTGAATCCTGGAGGGTCGGAAGAGCCGAGGTTGTTTCCGCGATGCAGGGTCGCGAGAGCATGACCGATCAAGTCTTCTTCGATCCCCACTAGGAGAGGGAAGGGAAAGTTGATGGTTGATCACGAACCACGTCAGGGGGGCGGGGGGGGGAATGCCTGTCTCTAGGTCCCTCTCTTTCTCCAAATCTTCTTCCTTTCCTCCCTCGTCACCATCGTCATCATTTTCATCATCGTCGTCAGTCTTCCTCCCAGTTCTCTCTCTTCCCTCCTTCATCCTTTTTTTGTACTGCACTTTTTGATTTCAGTTAAGAGGAAAAGTCTATCCATAAATTCGGGTAAGAAATGCTGCAAGACGACGAGGGGAAATTGATCGATCCTGAAATAGATATGGACCTTCAAATTCGATCGCTCTCGACAAGATCATCTATCCATGAAAAGAGGTCGGATCCAAGGCCATCGAGGAAATAGCAATAACCACGTCAGTCCAATGCCGCTTTGACAAGCTCCATTGGAGTTAGATAAGAGGTGAAGCAGAGCGGAGAGGGGAACTTGTTTCGCCGTGGAGAAAATAACGATGGGTGCGGAAAGAGAGAGAAAGGTAGACTGAAAGCAATACGGCAAGATTGTGCAAATAGCAAAAGCTGCAGGAGTGGGCTCTCACAGTGAAGTTTATTCGGGAAAAAAAAAGTGTATTTGTGTGTGTGTGTGCGCCTGTGTTTGTGTGTGCGTGTGGGGTGGGAGACGGTGGGGGGATTTGATGCATCTGGCTTTTCGCCATGCGCATGGCTTTCTCGACCCAACCTCCGACCTTGGCTGTCGGTCTGCTTTTTTTTTTTTTATCTCTCGCCAGTCACCACTGAAGAAAGGTCGCAAATGAGAGGGTAAAATAGCCGCCCCTAGCCGTCGCCCAAATGAAAAACCTTTCTTCCTTCCCTTCCCCCTCAAGCGGATGATTTCTCCCTTCTACTTATGAGGCCACCCGCTTTCTCAGATTGCTGCCGTCTTGAAACAAGTTTGTAGGGCGACAGCGAAGGTTGATCAAGGGCAGCTACCTTGTACACCATTGATCGATTAAAGCGATACAGCTTTGCCCCCTCTTTCCTCCAGGCAACCCTTTTTCATGGAGTCCAAACCAACTCCTGAGACTAGGCACATGGTTGTTGATAAGCATAAGGGTTCAGTACGGTATCATCATCGTTCTGGATATCTTTCATGGCTCAGTTTATCCTTCTCTCTCTTTTTTTTTTTTTTTTTTTTTTCCCTTTGAGTTGCGAAGCGTTATCAAAGAGCGATTTCGGCTTAAATGGACCTTACGGCTTCTAGGAGTTCTTCGCCCATCATACGCATTCATCCAACATGTTCAATTCTACATGATGAATCTTCCTTTCATTTTCGCTTCTCGCCTTCGGGCCCATCCTGCCTCCAGTGGCCGCTATTCCTCTCACTGGACTCGTTGCTGATAAGAGCCCGAGGTAGGGTAGAGGACCACCCATTATTGTTTTTCCTGACACCCAACCACCTATGTGATGTTGAATACTCAACCTCAACCCACCACTGAATTCCATCTCTGCCCTCTCTCGTTCGTTGGTTGGTTGAGGAGGACGCAGCCATGCTCTCCAAAGGTCTACCCCCTGACGGTGCATCGTCAGGAGGACCCCGAGGACTCTAAGAAAATGATTCGAAGATTCCATGTCGCTAGACGGGGCTGAACTGGCAAAGGGATGGATGGATAGGGGACAAGCAAAAAAAAAGCGGGAGGGAAGGGGAAAAAAGAGGCGAAATGATTCGAGTGACATGTAACTTGAATCACCAGAGAGGGTGAGAAAGCGAGGAAGTTACCAAGCAGGTGGAATGTCTTTCCCTGGTGTTATGACACCAGCCCTTAGGTCTGTCGATGGCAAGGTGACCGTAAAGAGGTGGTAAGGTAGGTTCACTTATATGAATCTCTGCCTCTGAACCCCTGTCATTGAGCCACGTAGGGCTGAAGTGGGGAGAGATAGAGAGCGTATGGAGTGGGTGGAGAAGCGTTGATGAGTTTGGTTGCCTTAGCACGTTAGCCTCGTGCTTTAGCAGACATGACCGATTGTGATAGCCTCATCACGTGATGAAAATCCCTCGGCCGAATATTCGAAACGATTTAAGCTGAGGAAGGTGAGAAAGGGAATCGGCTTGAAATTTTTCGCGTGCAGAGCTCGACACTCGAGAGGGAGCTGGCGGGGGGGGGGGGGGGGCGCCTCATGTGGAAAGAGA
>KZ820241.1:0-17006 GCA_003144235.1 Violaceomyces palustris
TTCTTCCCTCTTTCTGCCCTTCGTCAGCCTCTTTACGTCCCCCCCCAAACCCCCCCTCTTCCCATACAGTCCGAGTGTGAGTAGAAGTGATTCGACCATCCCCATATCCACCTTGCCGCAACACGACTCACACTACAACCCCTCCTTCTCCTCTCAAACCTCCCACCTTCTTCCCACCTCAGTTCCATCTCGCGTGATCAAGCTCAACTGATTCACCCTACAGTCACGCTCGCACACACTCAGAAACCCCACTCCAACCAAACCTTCTCTCGACACCTCACCAGACCACGCATACCACCCGAACCACGCCTGCGAACCCATCAGGTATCGTTGACGAGAGCCAAACAGGCAACTGTAAACTAAAAGGAAAAGGGGGAAACAAAGAAAGAAAGAAAGAGAAAAAAGAAAAGGAAACGGCCTCAGCTTGATCAAACCACCTTTCACCCCAACCCGACCGACACTTGAAAAAAAAAAAACCCCAAATCATGACCGACAGCACTCCCAACTCTACCCCTGTCATCAACGGCACCAACGGTGTCGATCAGCAAAAGCCTTCCGATGACGCCCAAAAGGTGAGTCGCGGCCTTCTATCCTCCCTACCTCGTCTAACTGGGGAAGAAAGAAATTCTTCCCAACCATGGATGGACATGCAAGCCGGGGTCATGTTCTAGCTAACCTCGATCTCCATGATGCACACATCATCCCCAATCGCCGCTGTTCTTCTTTTCTTTCCTTTTCTCTTCTCTACGTTTTTTCTCTTTCCTCGTTCTGCTCGTCGGCATATGCTCTACAGGTTTTTGCAGGTGAGATCCACGATAGCTGGGTAGATTGATCCAGCCTTCGTCTTCCCGAGCATCTATCGACCCCTCTCTGCCCATCCTTTCTCTTCCGTATCGCCTTCCTATGCTGCACCATTCCTCCTCGCAGGCAACTTGGCTTTTGCTACAACCGAAGATGAGCTCAAGGAACTCTTTTCAGAGGCAGGCAAGGTGTGAGTAATAGCGAGCCTCCCTTCACACTCCCATTCCGACAATGTGAGGATATCTCCTCTCGCCCTTCCGTTTAATCCACTCTCTACACCGTCCACCTCTTCCTGGAATAAAGTTGACGCCCAGATCCTCCACACCCTTTTGTCGCCTCCGCAGTACTCATGCGCAGATCATCACGCGTGGAACCCGTTCGTTAGGCTATGGCTTTGTCACCTTTGCTACCGAGGCCGAGGCTCAGAAGGCTGTCGAGCTTTTGGACAAGAAGGAGATCGCGGGTCGTCAGATCAACGTCGAGAGCGCCAAGCCTCAGGCCGCCAATGAGGATGCGGAGCGCTCCGCAGGAACCAAGGGTCGCGGACGCGGACGCCCAGCCCGCGGACGTGGACGAGGTGGCGTGAGTCTTTCCTCTTTCCTTTCTCCCGCTGACTTTTTTTGGCATTTAGCAGCTGGAATGAGAAAGTTCTGACTTCTAATCGCGTCCTCTCTTTCCTTCACGCACCCTCTGTGATTTTACCAATCTTATTTTTCTTTTTCGCCTTCTCTACCTTTTTCTTCTTCATTTGTTACCGTCTCTCGTCGTGAATGTGAATAAATCACAGGCACGCGCATCTCGCCGACCACGCACCGATGAGGGCGAGGAGGGTGGTGCCGAATCGACGCCCGCCGCTGCCGAGTCGGAGAAGGAGGGTGCTGACGCTAAGCCGAATGGACCATCGAAATCGGCCCGACGTCGTCAGAAGAAATCGGCCGCGAAGAAGGAGGCCAGTGAGGCTGCCGCCGCTGCCGCCGCCGATCCGGAGTCAGGGGTTCCCGCGGCCACAGGCGCCGAGTCTACTGATTCAAAGAAGCCAAAGGCGAAGCGTCAACCAAAGGGGGCGCCAACTGGAGAGCCAAGCAAGACTCTCGTCTTCGTCGCCAACCTTCCTTTCGACGCGACCGATGAAAAGCTGAAGGAAGCCTTCTCGGAGTACAAGATCAAGTCTGCTCACGTCGTCAAGCGAAGGGCCGGCAACCGATCCAAGGGCTTTGGGTTCATCGATTTCCAGGACGAGGCAGAGCAAAAGAAGGCTGTCGAACTTTCTCAGGGAAAGGAACTCGACGGAAGGCCGCTGTCCTTGAAGGTGGCCATCCAAGAGGACAAGGAGAAGAAGGAGGAGACGGAGAAGACCGCCGCAGCGACTGAGGGTTGAAAATGGGATGGGGGGGGGGGAAGTTTTGAAAGGGGGGGGGGGTGTGGAATGTAGGTGGAAGAAATGTGATTCGTCGACCTTGTTTCGAACGGTTTTTTTTCTTTTTTCTTTTTTTTTTTGCAAACCTTCGAGATGGGCGATGTAAAGAGAACTTTAAGGAAGGGGGGGGGGTAGCAAAAGATGCAAAACGAAAAAAAAATTGAACAATCAAAGAAGCAAGAGCCGAAGAACGGGAATCAAGTGGATTGGAAAGCGTTGCAGGGGTGAAAGGCACGAATTCTTTGTCACCCTCGTTCCTACACTCCACCCTACTTGTTCTCTCCCCCTGTAGAAATCTCGTCCGACGCCGACGACTTTTCTAAGTCGGCAGGACCCGGCACCCAAGATCACGACGGGCTACCGAACCCGGGCTATCTTGCACCGCTTTTACGATCGAGTCTTTGGAGAGTGGAACACCAGGGTGAGGTGCGTGTGCGTGGAGGGATTTGGTGTTCCACACGGAGGCGAAAAACTTGTGAAAACAAACCGAGTTGCACATCCCCCTCCCCCCCGTATGGAACCTACCTCCAGCATGGCTAGTGTCCTGAACCTTTCCCTCCCCTTCCAAGGAGGGAAAGAATTGAGAGAGAAGAGGGGGAGAAAAAAACCCCAGTCTCGATTCCTGCCAACTAGCACCCCCCCACCATTGCCCCCTTGCTCGTTGACGAGGATGGGAAGTGAGATTGAAAGATGAAAAAAAAAAAAATCCGAATGATGAACAAGCATTCCCTTCTCACCTTAGGGGAGTGGCTGACGGAAAGGAAATCCATAGAAGCCGTTCCCCCGAGTTGGGACGTGGAGAATGAAGAAAAGGAAAGCTCTCAAGCCCCGATTGTCAAGTCGATTCTTCACCGAGAAACCCTTTCCCTTCGCACCTCACTCGTGGAACCTCGAGAGCGGGAGGCATCAAGGTGAGACGTCAACCTTTCGGAATCCCAAGTCCTTGGATCGATCTGGTCAATTGTGCAAGTACACTGAGCGGGGGAAGGGGGTGCGCAAGAGCCGGTTCGGAAAAGCGTGAATGAGAGGTGTAGGGATAGAAAAATTTGGTGCTTAGACGGGGAGGAGGAAAAAGGAAGGAAGGAAAGGAAAAAATGAATAATTTTTTTTTAAAAAAAAAACCAAAAAAACAAAACAAAGATGGGGGCGGAGAACAAACGAGGTGACGAAGTCCATGATAAAAGGGTTTCCAAGCTTATCGAAATCGGAGATTCGTGTGTTCTCGTGTGTGTTTGTGTCTTGCTCTTACTTCCTAAAGCTTTGCCATGTCGAAGCGAGCAGGATCAAGCTTTGCTTCACTTGCCTCCCGTCTGCTTTCGAGCGACCTCAGCCGCGACATAACTTTTCATGAGGCGCCGAGGGATCGAGGAGAAAGTAAGGATAGTCAGATTTCAAGCCGGCCACCAAAATGCAGAGGAAAGGCACTGCAGAGGAGGGTTAGTAGGGACAGATTCTCACCCTTGACCACCCAAGAGGCCGAGAACTCCGACAGAGACGGCGCTGATCAGCCTCTTGTCCCAAGTTTTCACCTGCTCCTTGTGAATGTAGGCGAAAAGGCCGAGGCCTCCAAGGAGAGCGGCGTTGATGGCGCCGAGCGCAGGACCCCAGTACTTTGGATCGCTCGAGAAAGTTTTCCAGTAACTCTCAATGTTCTTCTCTGCCTCTCTGGCAGCTTTTCGGATCCTGGTAAACGAGAAGGGATGGGGGATTCGGTCAATCGTCGAAAATTGTGGTTGGCAAAAAAACCAAATGGTTGGCGGATTTCAGGGTCGCGGGTCAGCGGTTGAGCAAAAAAGCGTGGAAACTCACTTCTTGCCTTCCTCCTTGCCCTTCTTCCTCAATTCATCCACCCCCTTCTCTAACCTTTCCCTTCCATCTTTGGTCGCCTTGTCAAGCTTTGCGGAGGCACCCTTGGCAAACTCCTCGGCCTGATCGAGACCTTGTTCGAACTTCTCCTCGGCGGAGTGGATGGAATCCTTCACTTTCTTCTCTGCCTTCTCCTTCTCCTCGTTGATGGCCAGGGCCTGTTGCTTGATCTTGATCTGAGCTTCCTCGTACGCCTCGGCCGACTCGGTCTTGATATGCTCCAAGTCGGTCCCGGCGGGTACAACGTTCACCTTTGAGGAGTTGACATCCGGAGCTCCTTGGTTGCTGGCGAGCGGGTCAAGGATCCGTGTCAGCACGAGTCCAAATCTGATCTTTGGCTCTCTAGCCTCTTACTTGGAACTTGATCAGGAAAAGAGATAAGATAAAACCAAAAAAAAAAAAACACAGAAAAAAGGGGGTCATCGTGACACTCACACATCATCGTGGGGTTGTCGGCCCTCGAGGAGGTTTGGATCTGGGTGTGGTTGCTGAGACTCTGGAGGAGCGTTCTTGGCTGCGACAGAAGCGTACGACATGGCGCAGAGAGAGAGAGAGAGAGAGAGAGAGAGAGAGAGAGAGAGAGAGAGCAGGGAAGTGTAGATCTATGGAGCTTTTTAGTCGAGGTTGCGGGTTGCAAGAGGGGATGAAGAAGGAAGGGAGAGTTTGGTCCAGGTGGAGCGTTGCTGTGACTGACGGAGAGGGGAGAGATAGGGAGGGAGAATGAAGGGGAAAGCAAGAGGGAGGGTACACCGCCATCATCTCACCCACACCTCCTTCCTCCCGCCCCTTCCCCTCCCTTGTTGAACCTTTTTGCGGAGGCACCGGGATCGTTTCCCAACTCGACTTGGGGATGGCGCGCAACATTACGTTCGTCTGCATACCAGCCTGCAGTCACTGGACTCTTCACCACCCCGATGAAGCACAAGCCACTCCCCCATCGCCGATCCCGTGGATTCTCTTTCCCCTCCAACTTGGGTTTGTCATGATTACATAGCATGGGATGCCAACCAAACCCCTCCAAAGTCAGAATGAGACGCGAAGACTCACACCGACGTATCCGGTAAAGCGAGAGAGGATCAAGAACCATATCCCCCCCTTCCTACCCCTCCCCCTCTCCTCTCTGTTTGGATCAACGACACACACACACTCACACACACGCATACACGAATCAGAAACCCCCATCACCATCGTCAGTCATGACCCTCGAAACGCTAGCCTTCTCAGCCTTGAGGTGGACCGACAACTTCAAGAGACAACTGCCTGAGCCGATCGGCCAACACGTCCAACGCATCCCTTCCGAGTACCTCGTCCTCGTTCCCATCTCGCTCCTCACCCTACTCCTACTCCTCTCGCTTGCAAGACCATCGAGTCGAACCGAGAGGCCCCACCTGGAATCCTCCAGTGGGTCGACCAAACCCGCTCGACGACCACAACATTCTGCCAAGCCAACCAAGGTCCTCCTCGTCGGTTCCCAAGACACGGGCAAGACGAGCCTCTTTACAAAGTTGGTCTACGATACGGTTCCAAACACGTTGCCTTCCCAGAGGGAGAGTCAAGCCAACTTCAAACTCGTCGGAAGTGGTAGCGAAGCGAGGAAGATCGAGTCACAAGATGAACCACTCGAGTCCGTCTCCCTACCTGCTGGTGGCGATCGGACTTTTCACCTGGTCGACCTACCCGGTCACCCTAGGTTGAGACCCAAGGTTGAGGAGCGACTCAACCAAGCTGATGTGGACGCAATCATCATCTGCGTCGACGCATCAACCGCCACCAAATCTGGAGCCACCACCACAGGCCTGATCGGAAAGAGTCAGAAGGAAGGCGACGGTTTGACGGAAAGTGCAGAGTAAGAGTCAGCTCAAGATCACTCAAACCCTCTCCCCTCCCCCCCCTCCCTTCCCTCCTCCATATTTCTCCCGATCCTTTTGCTGGGATCGAAGAATCGAAATCACTGAAACCGGTCCATTACGACGATCGAAACCCTTTCCCCCTCCTTACTACCCCACAACAGCCTCGTCCACTCCACTTTGATTTCCCTGGCAAAGTTGAGCTACAAGTTCAACACTTCCGGCTCGAGCAGCAGCAGTAGGTTCACCCCTCCGTCGGTGATGGTGGCCTTCTCTCGATCCGACCTATCTCCCTTGCTTTCCTCCTCCTCCACCACCACCGCCACCACCATCACCTCCACCGAGGAGAAGAGGAGGAACCAACTCCTCTCCCGCTGCAAGACTTCTCTCGAAAGTGAGTTGGCGCGGAGGAGATCCGGGATGGGCTTTGGTAAGAAGACGGCCTCTGTCAAGATCGGTTCCATCTCCAAGGTCGAAGCCGGATCATCCGACTCGAACTCTTCCGGATCCGGTTTCGGAGGGCTGATCGCCAGTCTCAAGAAGTTGCTAAGACTAGGGTCTGGCTCATCCGGAGGGAACGGTCGAAGAGGCGACGAGGACGAGGACGAAGAGCAGGACGAAGATCGAGAGGCGATCGACTACATCGATTGGGAGACCTCCCAGAGGTTGAACAACCTCTCGGCGACCTCGTCATCATCAAAGCTTTCCAACAACCTCGGAGCGGGAGCGGGTGGGAACAACGCCAACCACCAAGCTTCCTTCAGCTTGGAAAAACTGGACGATCAAGTCGTATGGGGAGGCAAGGTCGACTTCGCCCTGTGTAGCGTCGGAAAGGAGAGGGGTTGGTCCCTCGAATCCTCCCACCAGGATGGATCCACCGAGTCTAGCAGGGACGGATTGCAGGACATCAAGGTCTGGTTGAAGCAGGTTTGATCTTTAACCGGCCAAAGTCCCTGGCATCCGATCCTTTTGGTCGTGAGCGGAAGCAAAAAGGATGTGAGGGTGCAAAGGATCTTTCCAAAGGTGATGCAAATCTCGGGACAGGTCCCCTCGACGCAAACATGCGGGAAGCCGAAGGATGGAAAGCTTTCAATTTCGCTTTTTCATTCTAGAATTCCTCTACCGAAACTCTACCGAGGGGAGTGGTGGTTGATCATCTCGAACACAGACACACGTTCCAAAGCAGGATGGGTCGATTTTGACAGGTACGTGGTGGAAATTCAAAATTAAATTCAGGCTGGGAAGGTGGACCAAAGATGGGCCGGAAGATGATCCGGTAGCGACACACATCTTCGACAGCGCACAAAACGGCCTGCCTTTGGCAACTGCGAATCTGGTCATGCGCAACAGCTTTTCCAGAAAAGATTCATCCCGACTCGATCTGTTTTACCAGGATCTTTCAGAGCTGAGCAGGAACATGGGCGATTCAAACAAACAAAGTGAGAAGTTGAAAGGACGGAGTTAGAACAGATCAGGCAGAAGGGGGATAAAGAGCAAGGATTGCAAGGATGTCTTAAAAACTTCAGCTTATACACTTGCTCGGCGAGACGAGGATTGGGAGAGGGCGGAAACGATCCTCATCTCTTCTACACCTTGTTTTTCCCCCTTTCCATTCAACCATCATTACCATTTACCTCCAATCACGTGCCGCCCAATCTTCTCAACTTTGATCTTGTCCAAGAGTCGATTTTGAGCCGAATAATTTTTCATTCGCGTGTTCGGTTCTCGGTATCACCAATCATGGTTGAGATGCTGACAGTAGTAGACTCCCTCTTTCTTCATCCCGTCTGGGTTGGGCATGCGGTCGTCTCGGGTTCCCTCCTTCGCCATTTTCGATTCAGATTCTGGACCGATCTTAGGATCTCTCTTTTCCCGGTCTTCGCGCTGGGTAGAAGCTCGAGGACTGCAAGGAGACGGAGGATAGGAGAGGTGGGAAGAGGCAGCTCTTGGAATCTCTACCTCTTCTACGGGCGTCGAGAATCCTGAAGAGCTGGATGAGCGAGCGTATGAGAACATTGTGGATGGTACGGAACTCCGATGGCAAGAAGAAGGGTCTGAAACGACACGTGACTTCAGTTCGGAAGCTTCTTTCCAATCATCCAGGAAATCAGCCGATTTCGTAGGATTCTTGCCGAAAGTGTTGATGCTGGCTGTTTCGTTCTGACTGGGGGAAGCGGCATCCCTGGCCCGGCCATTGCTCCGATAGTGGCTCGCATGGCTGTTTGCGAGAATGTGACAGTAAGAGTGATGAAGCCTCCAATGGTGCGGACACCCCTCGAGCACCGGAGAGAAGCTAGATGAGGAACAAGTCGTTGCCGCGTGGGCCCTGGTAGTGTTTGGACTTGAAGGGCTTGAATCAAGCCTTTCCTTTCTGACCAGCGAAGGAACGCGGGGAGAAAGGTGGGACAAATTTAAGACAGCAGGATGAGAATTTTCCCTTGCTTGCTGGTGGGCTCTCAGAACCCATTCGCCCATTTCATCAACCTCATTCTTTGAGTGAATTCGTCCTGTCTTATGATTCTTTTCCTTGTAGAACGAATCCATAGCATTGATGCAGCCAGGCTTGTCCTCACCCATCTCGATGACAACGTGACTACTGTCACCATCTGCCCACTCGTTAGCTCTAGCCACCAAGGGATGTTCTCGGGCTGATTCCAAGATCTCATTCAGGTACCTGTCAATCTCTTCTCCCCAGCCGGTGGAGGTTCCCGAAGTTAAGTGACCAAGTTTCACCTGAAGGTAATCGAACCCCTGGTCGTCGCTCTCTTTACATTTCTGTTCGCACAGATGAGCAGGTAGCCAGCTTTCAAGGTGCGTTGGGAATCGAAGAACTTCAACGGAATCACTCGTCCCACAAGTCTCCGTTTTCAGATTCGCAATAGAACACTTGCAGGTTGATCGAGAGGCACCGTGACCAGTGTCGCTGAGTGTGTTGGATCTGTACGAAGGTGGCTTACTTCCGTCGTCGGAGCCCGTAGACGATTGTCTTGGATTCACGTTGGCAAAACCAAATCTCGTAAATCTTGTTGAAAGCCCAAGCGAATGGGAAGGTTTCGAGACCGTTCGGTCACCATTTTTGCCGTTGCAAGGTTGCCAACCATCCTCACCTCCGTTATCTAAGATGTTAGAGTTGCCTTTTGGAACGTCGGCAGGGCTAGAGGGGAAGAAAACTCGCCCATGATCCTCTTCACTATGATCGAGTCGTTCTCCAGCCCCTTCAGACAAAGGAGCAGTGCGAGTGGGATTTGATCCGAACTTTTCTACTCGGACACCGACCAAACCTGATGGATCAACTTGATTCGAAACTGGATGAGAGGTAGAGCCGACGGTCTCGGAGCGGCTCCTTGGCCCAGCAAACTCGAGATTCCCTGACCCCACGGATGTCAGGTCCTCCTGCTGGGCATTCATACGAGCATTTAGAGTAATCATCTGGCAGATTGAGTAGATATTCCCCAAGGGGATCATCAAGATTGCATGATGATCAGTTGCCGGTGCCCTCTGATAAAGGATCATGCATATCAACTGGGCTGCCACTGTTGTAAGGCAAACGACGGCCGAGATCCTCGAAACTTGGAGGAGGTGCTTGGAGATTCTTAGACTGTGCGAGGAGACCCTTGAGCTGATGGAGCGGGCAGGAATGGACGGTGCCTTGACACTTGTTGGAGTGACTAGAGGAGATTGAGGTCTCGTGGCACCGACAACAGTCACTCCTAATGCATCCTGTCGTTCTTGCTCCTCCGTCAGAATTTGTGACTCCCCGGGTGAAGGGCAAGATGAAGTTGGGGTAGCATTCGAGTTGGGTCTGTTGGGATGAGCAGCGTGGAGGAACTTTGAGTTTGCCTTGTATTCCTTACGCCACAGTAGCACTTTGATGATGACCACCAAAGCCAGAAGCACATCTACGAGACCGGCAAGGCCGTAGACGATCCCCCTAAAGATGTGATCTTCAGGCCACGGTCCATCGGCATAAAGAGGGTCCGCGGGAGCTTGAAGAACGGAACGCAAGGTGATGACAGCGATGCCGAGCTGTCGTAGAAAGGCAATTGTTCGCAAATCGATAAGAGGGTAAGGGGGAAAGAGTATGATGGTGAGAGAAGAAAGAAATCGAACGAATCAGAAAGGATAAAAGGGTCATGGGGACTAGGTGAGGTCGAAAATTGAGGTGAAAAAAAAGTGTGAACCCATCAAGGTGGAGAGGAGAACAGAGTGTGAAAATCAAGGGGGTAAATGCCTACCTGCGAGATGGATAGAGCAGCACAGAAGACGGCGATCGTCTGGGCCCAGCCCCAGCGCTTTCCCGTAACCTTGGTCAAGGTAATGATTCGGGCGCAGTAGAACCACTGCAAGATGACAGCCTGTGGAATGACTGATGATGCCAGACGGGAAGTCAAGGCAGGAAGGGCGAGGTTGCGTGGTTTTGTCAGAGGAAGAAGAGGGAAGAGCGCGGATTCCTTTTTTTTTGTGGGATTGGAGGAAGCATCGTCGTTTCTACTTACAATTCACGAACTCAGTCCTCAACAGGGAGCACTGCTTGGCGACGGCTTCCTGCAAGCCGGCGAAGAGTTCTTCTGGCCGCGTATGGAAAACGTTGACGTCGATCCTGATGACGGCGGATAACCTGCTCACGGAGGCCTCCCAAGCCAAAATGCCTGCGACGATGCTTTCCATGAGTATTTTTAGAGAAGGGGAACGTCCGGTTTATCATTCGATTCTGAGGCGTTGCCAGCTGATCCTGAGGCTTGCGCTCTTAGCCACGATGGAAGAAAACGAAGGAAAAGCTACAAGGAAAGGAAACAATTGGGTACTTACACATTCTCCGTAGAGCATAAAATGAGGGCAGCGACCATGATCCTGAAGATCAGCTTGTCCCTCTTAAATTTCTGGAAGTAGGACCATAGCAACGACAAGAAGAGACCGTAAAAAAGAAAGCAGAGGAGAGCTCCAACGATCTGAGGTCCTATGAGGTCCCTGACCCTGAGAACCTTAACCATAGATACAACTAAGCAAGCTTCTTCCCTGTTGATTATAGAGGCGCGAGCCTCTTGATAGCAGGGATCCGATTATCTGAAAGATCTTATCGATGTCAACGTATTTTTTGACGAAGATCCTTGAGTTGTGCGAAAGGGGTTTCCGCACCAAAAATTGATCACAAGGTCCCACCAGGATCAGCCTTGGTTGGAATTATGCGGTACTAAGTCTATCAGGAGCCTCGGGCAGAACCAGCTGCATGCGACTTGGAATGGCCAGTGTACTTGCGATTTCCAGAGATTCGAGATCCCTGTCTTCAAGAGAAGAGGAGTTGTTTGGGGCAACCCGGATGGGGTTTCTACCTACGCGCCAACTCGGGAACCAGCCCGAGTTGTCCTTTCAGAAGTATTCAGACAGTCTGCTTGCAGAGCCGTCTAAGATTCTGTCTGGGCAGCGTATTTCGCACTGCGTACGAATCTTTCTACTTGATAAGGAGACGGGAACTCGAATTCACTTAGGTCTTGAAGGAGCCTTGATGTGGGCACCCTGCCATGGTCCTCTTTCAAGCGAGGGTTGTTGTTTTCGCCTACGAACTTAGGATGGACAAGGGGAGAGGAGACTTCGACCCCGAAGGCTTTGGAGGAGTTATGGTGGATTGAACGGGTTGTGACGTTAAAGGGGTTTTAGTCTTCTCAGGCCAGCTGAGACTTGTGAAGGTGTTTCTCTTCGTTGGAGAAAAGGTGAGAAGGATGGGAAGTGGGACTTTTTGAGTTTCGAGCGTTATCGTGAAACGGGAAAGAGGTGAAAGGGAGAGGAAACGAGAAAGTAGGAGAGATCAGGGCTGGCTGAGCGAGGAGGGTCTTTGCAGGTTCACCATTCTGATCCTGATCCGTTCAGGGTTCCCTCTCTTCAGATGGTTATTGTCGGAATCGACGAAAGGTGTCCCGAGGTCGCTATTGCGAGCAAGCAAGGGCCATCGAGATATTCCATCCTCGACCACTGACGTGGTTCATCGTTCTCCCTCCCTCAAGAGGTTGCAGTCAGGCGAGACGAGAGCCAGTCGAACCAGATCTTTCTCCGCGATTCTTTCATTTCGGAGAGGGCAGAGGATGGCTTCGGTAAGGAAGGATTCCACCTCATTCTTTCGCAATCCGGGCCTTCACCCGCATCGGCCGCCCCGACCCAGGTCTAGAGTTATTTATTGGCGACCGTTCTTCGAACAAACAGATCCTGAGGGGGTCAGGTCGGTGAAGAGGAAAAGGTTTTGAAAGTAAATGGAGAGATCTGTTCTGCTTAGCAAGGCTGTCCGGCTCCCCAGGGACTGTAAGCGCGACCCACACGGATACAGGTTGCCAAGAGAGATTCGTCGCACACCTCGGCCATTTTGTCCGCATCTTTCTCTTTCGGCACATTTCCATTGCAGGAATGATGAGGGGGAAGAAGCGAGCCGTCCTTCGACACAGGCAGTTCCCCTGTAAGTGGGTTCTTTTTCTCAGACCTCAACCCGTGTACGCTTGTCAAAACTTTTCGATTGATTGCGAGCAAAGGGAAAAGGGGTGGGGAAAGTGTTTTGCGACAAGAATGCGTCAGCAGGTTCTTGCTCATCTTGCCATGTTGCGTGACCCGGTCCATGTTCGACCCTGGTTTGCTCTCTTGGTTTTCATTTCATTACATTTGTGACTCTTTTTTATGTTCTTCCCCTCTACGCCCCCTTTCGTCAGCATCTCTTGTCTTCCATCCCATCTCGAATCTTTCCTTTTTCATTTCTTGCGTTTCTTTGGGGTATGTTTGCAACTTGGGAGGCAAGCCTGCATGCCAGTTGACTTGATCCGATATAGCCTGTAGAAAAGCTTTTTTACCAGATGGTAAAGCCACCGTCTGGGCGAAGGACCGATCCGGTGATGTATGAAGCCTTGTCGCTCAAGAGCAGGATGGCAGGGTCGGCCTGCTCGTGTGGCTCGGAGAACCTCTCCAATGGGATGCTCGAAGATTGGTATTCCCTGACTTTGGCGTCCATGACGCTGGTTTGTTCAGTGTTGCAGAATCCTGGCTCGAGGATGTTGACACGGATCCCGTACTTGGCCCACTCGGCAGCAAGGCACTTGCCCATGTTAGTAACGGCTCCCTTAGAAGAGTTGTAGAATACCTGTGTGAGCGCCTGGTTTGGTCCGCTCTGGTTGTAAATCTCGGAGCTCATGCTCGAAGTGATGACGATCGATCCCTTCTTGTAGCCGCTCTCGATCCAGAGCTGGGCCACGGCTTGGCAAGAGTTGAATACGCCGAGAACGTTGGTGTCGTAAACGTAACGGAAGTCCTCCGAGGTGAGCTCGGTGGCTGGCTTGACGACGGAAACACCAGCGTTGGCCATCAGACCAGTGATCTGACCGAGTTCCTCTTGGGCTTTCTTTGCAGTCTCCTTGACAAGCTTTGCATCACCGACATCACACTGGTAGGCCTTGCACTTGACACCGAACTCCTTGGCAATAGACTCGGCGGCCTCCTGAGCCTTCGGGTGCGACCTGTAGAAAATGGCAACGTTGGCACCAGCGTTGGCAACGGCCTTGCTCATAGCAAGACCTGTGCAGACGAGAGAAGCAGAAACGTAAATTAGCTTCCGTCATTCCAGCCCTCCTTCAGCCACCTATCCCCTTCCTTCATCCCTTGTTGAAGGATGCTAAAATGAATCTTTCCATCCACATAAGGGCCTTGCCGAGTCCGGATGCTACGGAAACGGTTATGATATGGATTTTCCTTTCTTCCCGTTGTTTCCGAGTCGGATCACAACCCTACTAACAAGAGCAACGCCCAATGACCACAGCCAGAGTATCCTTTGGTAGTCGAACTACCACGGAAGGCCTGGATCGCTCGCCGGTCGCCCCGCATTCTGCCTCAAGATGGCCAGGACAAGGATCGAGGAAGCTGTTTCATAGCAAAGACTCACCAATACCGCGGTTTCCACCGGTGACAATGACGGTCTGTCCCTTGAGGTCAATTACAAAAGGCATTTTGATTGGACTGGAGAGTTTCTATCTGAATAGTTTCTGTTTCGTTTTGTTTCCCACAGGAAAGAAGGCCTACCCGAAGAAAGGATAGAGGGAGGGATGGAAGGGCGAGTGATGGTGAATGACGAGTAGACCAAAGCAGAGAGGCGAAAAAAATATCAGTCGGTAAGGAAATGTGATTCCATAGCGATGGAAGGAAAAGGGGAAAACATGTCGAAGACGACGATGAAGGCATGGAAGCGAAAGAGGAGTGGAGGGTGACAGACAAATACAAGCAAAGAAAACAACAGGCACTTTGAGAGCGGAAAGAGAGAAAGACGGGGGGAAGAGCACAATGCAAATGACTTGCTGCTGTTCTACTCACGATTAGCGGTCGATGGGATGTGATAAAGGACTTGGTGGCTGGATTTCGATTTAGGGGGAGGTAGAGGGAAGCGATGAGGAAGAGTGGGCAGGATTGCATGTTTATATAGACGAGATGATCCAGAGACTGTGAGCCAAGGGAGCAGCGCTGATGTTGATAAAATAATACAGCGATCCATCTGTGCAGCCCTCTAGGGTGGGAGGTGGGAAGATGATGAAATTGGGCGGGTGTGGGGGAGGCTTGGGGGGGGTGGGGGGGGGGAAGAGGGGAAGCAGAGAGGGTGCAAGGAGAGGGAGAGAGAGGGAAGCAGGCAATCATCATCGATGAGTCTGAGTGGTTGAATCCAACTTGGCCCGAGCATGATTTCCCCCAAGGCCAAGGCTTTCGCATTTTTAATTCTTATAAACTTTTTCCCACCGAAAAGGTTTACAAGGAAGATAGTGTGTAATATCTATTTGTATTCTCCTTCTTCCCTCGTTGGCTTTCCTTTCGGCTCCCAAGAAAAACCTCCACCGCCTGACTTGCCTTGCCTCAAACGCAGCATGTTCAGTAGAGTTGGAAAGCAGGTTTAAACAGACAGGAACCGAATCGATTAACGATCCACTCGAGTCCACCATGATCGATCGTCGTCCCATCGGCAGCACATACCATGCCCTGCTCTTGTACTTTGGTATCGACCAGTCCCGCCCAATTTCTACCCCCTCTCCCTCTCTCCTCTCTGCTTCCCTTACTTTCCTTTTCAACCAAGGCGCCATGTTTCTGCTTTTCAAAGTATGGATGAGGAGGTTGTAGGAGAGTGAAAGAGCCAACCAAGGTATAGTCACGCTCCTTCATCCCTTCTCATCGCAGCATGAGCTTGTGAGTGAGGTGCAAGTGTGTGAAGTGTGTGAGCGTGTGAGTGTTGTCACCACGGTACATGTATACGTTTGTACCTCTAAGACCAACCACCAAAAGAACGGAGGGAGAGGGAGAGAGAGTGTGTGTGGTTTTGCTCCTTAGTCCTTGTTACTTGATTCGTGCTTATTCTCGATTGTCAAGGTTAGGGGGGATCTTGTAGTCGTCCCTCGATTGGATCACAGCCACCGCCCACCCATGCGGCGCCTCTTGTTCTTGCTCTCCCGGTCCATGCACATTCGTTCAAAAAGTGCAGTACGTACTGACTGTGATGGGGCCGCGCCCTTCTCTCCCCCATCCCAGAGGCCAAGCCACCCGAAAGCCTTGCCTGTAGTTGGGTTGCGCCGAGTCAAAGTCGACCCCTTGTTGCGAGGTGTTTCCCTTGAGTCTAGATGGGCTTGTCTCAATCTTGGAGCCACATGAATACAACCTGCCATACTGAGTCGGGTCTGTCAACGAGGATCGCACGCACACCTTGTTGACAATCACTGATCGAGGATCCATCAACGCACATTCACTCTCTTCCATGTTTTCCATGCACGGTGTAAACCTTCCAAAGGTGATTTCTTTAGAGCTAGAGAGAAGGGTTTGTGTGTGTGGGGGGGGGTCCCTCTCTGTCTTTTGAGGATTCCAATTGACAGCATTAAAATGTGGATCTTGAGCCTTTTACGATCGTTCGTCTGCCTACAGCCCTCCCGACGTTGTGCAGGAAGGTGACGGAGAGGACCGACTATGTATGTACGTACTGTATGATGTATGTGTTTACTGAGGTGGAGGGGTCATGCAAAGCGATCGATCCTGCGCATGCACGAGCAGGGTACATTTGGGTTCTGCAAGCACAAGGGGAGGAGGAGACGTCACTGGGCTGCTTCAGCACAGACCCCCAACCCAATCCCTCAATCGAATCGCTTCCGCGTCGAAGGTTCAGAAGAATAGGGACCAAAGACTTGAGAGGAAAGGGCGAGAAGAGAAGAGAACAACCAACCCTCTTGCAGCATACAGTTTACAACATACAGTGAGTCTAAAGAGGAAGGCAGGCAGGCGGGCTAGCAGGCATGATGAAGCCTCGTTGAACTACCAAACGTTTCCCAACCATCACATTTCCCAGCTCGATTCGGCTCGCCTCCCATTCTCCTGCTTCCACATCCTGACCCTTATACCGAACTTGCAACACTTTCGAGCGAAATGCCACCGAGCGCGGTTTCCTGCGCTTACTAAATGATCTCCCTTCTTTCCCCCTGATACATACTCATGACTGTATATGCCTTTCCTTCGCTTTCGATCAGAGGATCCTCCGACTCCAATGTGAACGGGCTTGTCCTGCCCTTGATGGAAAATGCTGGAAATCCCTTTCCACCACACTCACATCCAATCATACGTAGTTCCGTTTCGGTCCAACATTGCACCACTGACCTCATCTTCCATCCTTCGTCTTCGTCTTCTCCTTCGCTCTCGTCACCATTTCCTCTTGAGTCTCTCTCTCTCTCTCTATAGTCCCTCGCCCTTCTTGTCCTGTTTGTCGACGCGAAGGCGTGAACGCAAAGGTTGGGCCCTCCCTCTTCCAATACTCGGTTTTCTCATTCGTCCCTGAGTACAATCTTTGATGCTTGATCGGGGGGTTGTTCAGAGGGGAGTAGAGGGAGAAGAGAGAGTGATTGAGAGAGGGAGGAATGTGGTTGATCAACCAGGCACAAACAAACAAAATTCATTTTCCGAGAGGGTCTATGGCACACCTACGGCAGGCTTTCATCCCATGTGGCTGGCGAAGCTTCTGCGAAGAGACACCTTCGGCTCCCCCACCTGGAGAAGAGACCCTGTCATGGTTCGCCAACTTGCTCCTCCCCCCC
>KZ820242.1:0-16989 GCA_003144235.1 Violaceomyces palustris
GGGGGGGGTTCGTGCCGAAAGATTGACCATGACAGAGGGTGGAGTAGATACAGTTAGATTTGAGTGAAAAAGAGAGGGTCTTTCAACGGGTTGGAAAACGACGGGTAAGAGTCTTTTGCCAAGAAGGGGGCGGAGGTGGCGTTTTGGAGGGCCAGGTGTGTGATCATGGTACCGCACGGTGAGGCGTGGCAACATGGCAGACGAGACGAGATTGGCTGGCCGAGGGATCGCAGCGAGTCCGAATGGTAAGCACCTCCTCATAGCGAATCATGTTCCTTAGCTTGAGGGTGGTTCACTTTCTCCTGCTGGTCTGGTAGATCTTGAGCGACTCGATCTCCCAGTAAGCCTCGGAAAGGTCTGGCGAGCCTGAAATGTACTCGTAGCAGCTGCTGGCACCGGTGGACTTGGCGCAGGACTGCGACTGACCAGACATGGCGTTGGACCAGACGGACGAAGAACCTGCCCAGGTACCGCAGAGGGTGTTGGAGAAAACGGCCACGTGGTTCCAAAAGTAGTCATCTGGGTTGCACTTGGAGGCTGGCCACATGGCCTTTGGCTTCCCCCAGCTGGATGGGTCCGGATTTCCGCTTGTGATGTCATCAGGGACAGATCCCTTCTTGAAAAAGTAGGAAGAGATACCGTCAGATGAGTCCCATACGAGGACGTGGGTACCGCCTCCGTTGTTGTTGAAAGCAACACCATAGTCACCGTTCGCTTGAGACTGGACGGCGCAGCCCTGATCGTTGGTGGCCTCAGCATCACAATTGGTCGCCTGACTTGAGGAGCCCATGGCCAGTTTCCCAAGCATGTCGAGAGCGCTTTCGACGATTCTGCAACCGCTGGTGGTGTGGATCGAGTACATATTCCTGGAAAAGTCGTGAACACCTTCGATCACATCAATCTCGCCACCATTCGGCCAACCGCCGCTGGGGTCCTCTGGTGTAGACCAGAATGCAGGCCAGACACCGCATCCAGTGGGCATGTGGACAGCATTGAGGACAAAGATGCCGCCGGTGAAAGTGTCCTGGGTGCTGATGCGAATCGACTTATGGGAGCTACCTCCTTTGGGTGAGATTGCCACTGTGGGGAAAGAGAAGACGCACTGCCAAGCGTTTCAGAGACGTGTTACAAATGTTCAGCTTGGACATTGGGAGGGAGGTGACTTACTGTAGGCGTTCCCATTCTTGGTGCCGATAAGACCAGCATTCTGGGCGACCGATTTGCTGACATACTGGACCATACCTTTGGTTGGATCACTTCCGGTGAAGCTGAGAAGGGTTGGAATGAACGAGGTACGGTAGGTATTGAGTTTAAGGGAAAATAGAGGTGAATGATCTTCGTTAGAGTGAGATTTCATTTGAGATCCATTTCGTTCGACTTCATTCCCACCACCCGGTGCCTTTCGACCCGACGCATGTTCGTGGCGTATGACTGAGTTAAAAAAAGCCAATAATCTCGGACACTCACAAATACATGTCATCAAAGAAGGTCTTTCCGCTGTAGGTAGAAAGAAGGATCGTCAAAGCCGGTTAGTTTAACCGATGGGCTAGTGATCCTGCCGTGGTCACCTATGTTGAAGTACGGAGGGAACCTCTTTCACTTACGAGTAGGACTTGACGAGCTTGTAGCCATTGCTGGAGCTCTTCTTGGTGGAATGAGCCTTGTGGTTGGCCCTATCCTCAAGGACCTCGGCCTCGGACTGATCGGAGAGAGAACGTTGTACTTCCTTGGTGTCATTGTGTTTGCTCGAGTGCCTCTTGTGTGAGTGGGATCGCACCTTGCGGCCAGAGATGATGTCACGAATGGTGCTGTGCCTTCCCTGACCTCCACTGGTGATCATAATGTCATTCGAAGCGGCGACCTGCGCACTATTGGCGATCAAAAAGGTGGCCGAAAGTGCCAAGGCAAGAGAAGAGAGGTACTTCATCGTTGCTTTTTTTTCGGTGGTCTCGAGGAGACGCGACTAAAGGCGGGAAAGAGGAGGGAGGGGGGATGTTGTGTCAATGGGTTGAACAGGGGTGAGGTGATGGAAGGATGTCCGTCGTAAGTGTCCTTTGGGTTCTTGCTTTCCTTCCCTCCGGCTCGGGTTGTAAAGACTGACTGGAATTGATTGATGTTTTGTGAAAGGGAAAGGAGAGTGAGGTCGTCAAAGAGAATGAGGGTTTGATTTGGGATGGGAGGAGGTGGGAGAGGATGGTCGAATTTGCTGGGGATGGGGAGAGAAGGAGATGGTCAGGGACAGGTGGAGAGGAGGGATGATAGTGTGGACGGTGTTTGGACGGTGCAAGAGGGGTTGGAGTGGTAAAGGAAGTGCGAGAGAGATCTCCAAGATGCTTGACCAGAAGCTTGATAGAGAGAGGGGGAGAAGAGGTTGGCGAAAAGGAAAACGGAGACGATGGGTGGAATGTGATGGGAGTCGGAGGAGTCAGTTAGCCTGTCTCTCGAAGATGAGTGGGAAAAGCGGAGAACAAGAGTGTAGGAATGAAGACCAAACTTGACGTCTGATGGGTCGAACGTAGAGAGCGAATAACAAACAAAGGGGGGGGGGAAGGGGGTTGACAGAGAGAGGGAGAGGTAAAGGTGGGAAGTTGGGTAGGTGTTGGGAAGAGGGAAGGGAAGGGAAGGGGAGATCAAGGGAGGGGAGAGGAGAGAGTCAGCGAGAGACGAGGCTGACCGTTGGGGTGTTGTTGGCTTTTCAATGAACGATGACAAGCGGGCGGCCAAGTTTGGTAGGGGACACCTTTAACGCATTCTGAGAAATTCATACTAGTCTCGAACCAGACCGACGTAGTGGAAAGCAACCGACACAGGATACGAAGAGAAGCTGAAGAGCGAGGAAGCAAAACAAAACAAAACAAAAACAAAAACAGCCAACCGCCAAAGGGCAACGAACGACAAGCGGTCGAATGAAACGAGAAGGGGGTTGGTTGCGGAGAGAGGACCACCTGGTTGAACAAGAGGCGCGCAAAGGCTTTTCGGGTCAAGGAAAGAAGGAGGGAGACCTCTGCGCCATGATTCCCACGCAGTGAACGTCTCCAGAGGGAGAAAAAGGAAAGGAAGCTCCTTCTATGAGGCGGTGGATGAAAATCCGGCAAGGTAGAGGAAGAGGAAGGCCAAGGCGAAAGAACGACTGTGAGTGGGAGTGTTAGTAGGGAGAGGGTGAGGGTGAGGGTGAGAGGAGAGAGGAGAGAGGAAAGGGGAGAGAGGAGAGAGAATGTGTGTTGTGTGTGTGCGTGTGTGCGTGACTGCGTGCGTGCGTGTTTTGAATGTCAGTTGAAAGTCGAGTGGGATGCTGGATTGCCGCCCTCTCTCGTGGCAGAGCGACTCAAACAAGTCATTATTGTACGATTACCATTCACAACGAAGACAGGGCTAACAAGTGCAAAACACGAAGGAAGGTAAGGAATATGGCGAGCGGGCGGGCATGGAATTCCGAGATGGGAACGAGCGAGAGAGGGCGGAGAAGGGGGATGGGGGGGGGGGCTGAGGACGAGGGGGAGGGAAGGGGAGATTCAAGGGTCCCCACCCTCGATTTTTAATCTTGGGAGTACTCTACATAGAGAGTAAGCCCAGAGTTTAAAGTACGATTTCTACAAGTCGTGGTTGCTCAGGCATGGAGTAGGATTCTGAGTTTGAGTGAGAAAGTGGGAAACTCGAAAGAGAGAGTGAAAAGTCTAGACGTGAGTGTTAGTGTGACTAGAAATCGGTATCGAGTCGAGCCATCATCCCAACGCTTCCTCCCACTCACTACTCATTGTGATTACAATCCTCGCATGGGTCAGGACGAGGCGCACCCAAGCGGCAGCCTGGCTGGCCGACTGCAGCTAAACTTCCCAAGCCAGCCGAAAGGACAGATCGGTTAAATCGGATGCTGCTTACTACACAACAGTAGGGAAGATCCAAATTCGAGTGAAAGGTAAGGAGCGGGGTGGACCATCCTTGATCATCGCTCGTTCAACGGCCACGATCTTCTGCGACTCCTTCAGCTCAGACTCTCCCTGCTAGAGTGGGTGCGTGAAGGTCTTGTCGAGTGTCTTTCCTCTCATCAAAGGTCCCTTTCACGGACCCTTTCCCCAGCCTAGCCACTGTGAAGGAGGGAACTTTAAGCCATTCAAAAACCAAGCAAGGCGTTCACTACCACCATGTCATCGGAAGGAGCTTGATTCACCATTCATGATTTTGATTGAATGCACTCTTGCGGTGGGGCCTTGTCATCCCACTCGTGGCGCGGCGCGGCGCGGCAGCGGCGGCCCATGGAGGGGGGGTCTTTGAAACTCCGCCCGAGTTTCTTTTGTTTGAGAGAATCATCTTCGGACTTTGACGCACGGGAACCTTTTTTCGAAACGTGGAATGGTCAAGGTTCGACCAGCTCAACCTCGAGGACGAGGATGGTGGGAAGCACAAAGGGATCGCAAGGAGGGGGTTCGAAGGGGAACAGCAAAAAATGAAGAGAGGTAAAATGTATGTCGGTACGTGTGTGTGTTTGTGTATATGTGTGTGTGTGTGTGTTTTTTTTTTACATTTTTGCGCATTTGCAGAGAGGAGGACGAGGTTGCGAAGGTGAAGAAGAGGAAGGTAGAGATGGGCTGGCGGTGAGTATTGTTGCTCTTGGAATGACATCTTTCTGGTCGAGGAAGGCGCAGGAGGGGGTGGTTATGATGGTCAGAATCGCTCGTATCGCAAACACAGCTTTGAGCACTCAAGATGCGCAATTCAGCTTCAAACTTGGAAAGGGGATAAAAATGGGGGGCCATTCCAATTCGGGGTGTCGGCAAGCGCAGACTTGTCGAGGGGCCTGGCTGAAAAGAAAGGGGAGGAATGTTTTTTGGGGGGGGGAAAGGGGGGGGGGGATGAAAAAAGGGGTTGTTTATTTTTGCCCTCGTCGTTGAAATGGTGATGGAGATGGTGAGGGTGCCTTCGTCGTTGGATTGGCGATGCTACTTTCTATCCTGTAGTGGATTCTTTAAGATCGTGTTGTTACACTTTTCTATTTCGCATGCCGAGATCTAAACTCGAATCGGTTGGTACAATATGAATAGTAATGGCTTTCGGCTATCCATCCACCTTCCCTCATCCATGCAGTCAGGCCCCTGGTTGAAAGGCGGGGGGGGAGGGGCTGGGCACGCACTAGCCTTAGCAGTCGGCGGCGCAGCGGAGGCTGAATTACAAGCCACAATGAGACAACGACTCGACATCTTCTTCCCCCCCCCCCCCTTTTACCCTTGAGTGAGTTTGGCCCTCCTTTTCTCTTCCTGCGTCGTACCTCTCCTGTTTTTTTCCGTTCCACGACAGACCTTTTTTGGGCCTCCATTCGTTCACATCGTCCTCATCCCAATGAATTACATCAGAGCATACTTCCGCCTTCGTTTCGTTGCCATTTCTCGTCCTTTCTTCCTTCTTTTTTGGATTTTTTTTCGCGACATTTCCATACAGATTTATCGCGATATTTGCCCTTTCTTTTCTTTCTTCCAGCCATGTTCGCCTTTTTCTGTCTCTGCCTTCCTTTTTTCTTTGAGTCCACCCCACGATGCCATGCCACGCCTTTGACAATCAAGGCGATGACAGAAGGCGACAGTCCCAACCCCTCCCATGAAAGATGGAATCGGCAACGGACCCCCTCACTTGTTTTCTCGCTTCCACAAACTTTCGCGTTGCTATCCTGATCCTCGCTAGTCTTTCGGCTTCCTTCTCCTCTCCCCTTCTCGCCCACGCTACCCTAGCCAAGCCACGCCAAGTGCCGGGAAAGCGATTCGGGGCTGGAAGTGAACCCTTCCGAGTTGACTGCCAGATGGCGACCAACGGGGATCAGTTTCCCCCATTCGTGCGAAAAAAAAGCCAGCCCTTCCCTATGCTTGATCCTGCTCCTTGCTTCCTCATCCCCCTACCTGCCGGTCCTGTCCTCTCGATCCCCAGTCGTGTCACCATCTTTCTACCGAGCAAGAGGCGACAGAATGCTCGAAGGGGTTGACTCGCAGCTTGTCTTTTTGGCGGAGGGGGGTGAAGTCGCGCTCATCCGACCACAGGGACATCGGATCTATCCCTGTTCCATCGGTGATTGACCGGCACATGTCCCAAGCCCACGTTATTTTTCACGTTGAACGGAAAAAGACGCACATGACGATTGAAGCTCGCGTTCACGTGACACCACATCTTCGTCGAGGCTCCCTCCCCACCGGACATAATCTTGTTCGGCAATCACCACCGACTTTCCGAATCTTGCTCCTTGTTTTTCTCACAGCCCACCTTGGTTGATCGGTGCTGGTCTTGACGCGAACAGCAAGGTGGCCGAAAGGTACTCCAATCCTCCTTCAACCCTTCAACGCCATTCCTGTCGGTCCCTCCCTCCCTCTCCAACCTGGTCTTCTGCTTTCCGTTCCCCTAGCTGAGAGCACGGTGTGGCATACTCGGAACCCTTCAAGCTCGCCCGACAAGAGCCACCCCCCCCCCATCCCATCGTCCCTTCTCTGCCTATCATCTCGATTGAACAACTTGGATCAGCAAGCCGCCAACCCCCAGTGACCAGCTCCAAAGCTTCATCCTAAGACCTCGTTTCTTTTCACTTCCCACTTTTCATTAACGCCTTTTATTTCCCCTAACTTCACCCCCTACTCCTCTTACGTTCCTATCTCGCCTCAACCGAGGTGACTGCTGAAAGAATCCAGGATGGAGTGAGAGCCTTTCTCTTCACCGTTTCTCATCATCCTCGTAACCAGCGAGCCAAGTGACAGGTGGTGCGGAAGGATTCCCGATGAAATGGTGTGGACGGATCCATTTCCTTTTTTTTCTCCCGAGAGTCGGCCAATCAGGGGAAACCCCAGAGAAGGTTGAGGGGATATGTGCCTTTCGAAAAAGAAAATGAAAAAGAAAGAATGGGCAGCATAACGGAAACGCAAAGAGAAAACAAGCTGACACACACTCAGACCCAAAGCTTGCGAAGAAGCGACGGATCCTTTGATAAAGGGTTAAAACCAATGATATTCAAGAGAGATCCGGTTCGAAAGTGAGTTGGGCACTTCCAAGTATCCGGGACGGGGTGGGGGGGGGGGGGGGGGGAGGGGGAACGGTTTAAGGGAAAACGAAGGGGTAGACAAACGAAGAATCGCAGACATGGTGCGAAGCGAGTATCCTCAAAGCTGAGGAACCGCTGAGAAGCGGAAAACGTGGTATAATGCTACCCAACTTAGTTGGCGACGAGTGGGAAGCAGTTGACTGGAATGAGACCGTTCTGGACGGATCCAGCGCAGCAAGTCTGGAGATGGGAGAGGAAAGAGTGATAGGAGAGTGAGCATGTGTGCGAAGGGAACAGTTAGAGGCGAGGGTAGGCGGCTCTTTGTAGACACTTACTGGGGCAGACTTGCACTGGTTCTGAACGGCACCGGCCTGGACTGGGACCTGGATACAGTTGAGACCGATGTTGTCGAAGGCCTCCTGAATTCCGATGAGGCCGAGGAAGCCGTTGGCATCGGAACCGGATTTCTGGAAGGTTCGAAGGGATAGGATGAGGATGTCAGTTATCATCGTCATGGCCTCAGAGAAGTGAAAAAGTGCATCGCTGTACTCACGTAGTCGTCACAGCACTGGACGTTTCCGGTAGCGCAGTTGCCGGCGGAGTAAGTTGGGGGAGATGGGAGGTTTGGGAGAGCGCTAGCCATGGTGGCAGCGGCGGCGAGGGTAACGAAGATGGTGGAGAACTGCATTTTGAAGTTAAGAAAAGTTTGGAAGTTGCTTGGAAAGCGTGTGAGCTTTGAAGAGAAAGAGAGAGAGAGAGAGAAGAGTGTGAGAGTGGAGTGGAGAGAGTGAGAGTTGATGGGGGAATGGATGTGGTAGTGGACGACGAGAGGTCGAGATTTATACCTTTGCTCTTCTCGGAAGGGAGTCTGCTCAGTTCTCTGGAGGAGGGCCGAGGACGTTGGGGTGGCGTACATGGAACGGTTAGGGCTGCTCGACCGTTTCCTCTCCAACTCTGCGGGAAAGCAAGCTTCCTGAAGGGAGATGGAGCGTCAAGCCCAGTCGCTTCTGTCCATCTGGGAAAAATCTAGCCAAGCCCCACCTCATGTCAGCTGCCAACCGCTGCGGGGTGCCCTTAGTCCCAAGCAGTTTGCAGCCAGGCTTCTGTTACGTCCTCTCTCGAAGCCTAGGAGAAGCTTCCTCCTCACAACTCCAGATGCATTGGGAAGGGGTGGAACCAATCCTTTTTTTCCCCTTCCCGTTCGACAACTTCTCCATGGTTTGCATTCCTCGTAGATTCTCCTGATCCACACCGCCCAACAGCTGACTTACTCCATGGGAGAGGCATAAAATTCCGAGACGTATGTTCCAGCTATCGGGACAAGGCCAAGGGAAGAATTCAGCACATTGGACCTACGGGGGAAAATAGAAAAAGGAAATGAAGAAGAAGGAAGAGGCTAGATGGCCTCACGTTCTCTCTACACCTTCTAGCCTGGGATCCAAGCAAAAGTATGGCTTTTTTCTTAAGCTTCCGGAACCTTGTGTATGTGCATGGAGGGAGAGGGTTGGATCGTATCACTTTGGATTTCCTGAGCTACCTCAGCCTACTTGACCCGAAGCGGTGCCAACCAGAGCAGGGAGGAAGGTCGACCTGGTAGATTCCGGTTTTGGAGGTTTGCCCACCGTTTACCTATTTCCTCGAGCCACGCAGACGTTATTCTCTCAAGGGATCTTCATTCGCCTAAAGTTTTGATCGCTCTACCGTCCTCTCACCCCCACCCCTCCCCTACGAGAGCGACATGTTCTAATTTGTCTCGCTCATCCATGCCTCCTCGCCTCGCCCCCAACCCTCCCTTCCCCCGGTTCTTCTTCCCCTGTCTCTCGTATTCCCATTGCGTAAGGAGGCTTTGAGATCGACATAATCCATGCTGATCATCCTCCTTAGCCTGAGAGGAGGGAAGGGAATTCATGCTCTGATGGGGTCCCGGTTTACGGATGGATTCTCTGTCTGGGGGAGGAAAGGGGCAAAGGATTGCAAAGGTACGGTCTGGTATGGTTACTGAGCACTGCTACCCTTGGCAGGCTGGCTTCTGCCGAGACTAAGCCGACCAGCGCTAATTTGACCGAGACAGTGGAAAAGCGTGGTGAACAGATGATAGACTCAAAGGAAAACGTAGTATGTGAAAGACAACCTGAACAGTGAAAGTCTTTCTTATGCAGGTGTCAACAACGTAAACTAGGGACGCGAGAGTGCAGACTGATGAACGTGTTGATGTTGACACATCCGATGCGTCAGAACAACAACGAGCAAAGGCTGCTGCTACTACGCCGGAAATTCAACCACTGCACCTCCCTCCCTTCCACCTCCCCCCCCCCCCTCAATCTCTTCTTACCATTACCTCCTGACCAGATTCCTCGACTTCTTGTAGGAGGGGGGGGGGGCGAACGGCATGTTGTACTGTATCGCAGAAGTTGTAACCAATTACAAGGGCGATCTACTCACATCCAATCGTACTGATTCGACTTCCTGCCCCCCCAACTTTCCAATTTTCATTTTCCTCATTTTTCTCATTTTCTCATTTTCTCATTTTCTCATTTTCTCATTTTATTTATTCATTTTTTGCACGCATGTTCAAATTTCTCCTCTTTCAATGTGACTGTTCAACCTCTCTCGCTCCTTTCATTTTGTGGGAGAGAGGACCCTGGCAGAGGCGGGATAAGGGCTAGGCGACGCTTTGCCAGTCAGGGGCAGTTAGGAAGAGGAGGAGGAAGGTTTGTATGCGGTCAGTAAGAGCGACCAAGCCCGAGAGCTAGCTCAATGCGGGGTGATGATGGATGGGGGAAGCGCGGAATCGATGCCGATGTGAAGGAGCATTTGAATTTGTGAGATGGACCATGAAGCAGGGCTGGTCGATCCAAGGATGATGGTGGACATCCGTCGTCGGATACTGGGGCAAGGAAGGGGGAAGTCGGATTGGTCGAAGGGTTTACAACCTGGCAGGAGACGAGATCTCGGGCCAAGATTGGCAGGAATGAGAGGTGGCGAGTTTGGTGGAGGGGGACAAGTGAGGGGAAGCATGCGGGGGTAGTCTCGAGAGTTGTCTCATGGTAGCAAGGTGTTGGTTGGGATGAGCTGAGGAACATGCCTGCCGAGCTTGAGGGGTGAAGGGCCCACGCTAGATCGATTTTAGAAATCGACGACGTAGCACATCCAGCAGGGCATTGGGAAGAAAAGGGTAAGAGAGGCCCGATCTAATCTTGTGTGAAACTCTCCGGTAGTAGCCGATTCGCCCCCACTTACCACCTCTCCACCTCTCCACCTTTTTTTTTTCCCTTTTCGGAAAGAAAGTTAAACAAAAGAACGCGATGGGTTCTCTCGAATTCGACTCTCGATTAGAACTCACCTTTAAAAAAAGGAGAAACCTCCCCGATCGATCCCATGACAAGCCTCAACCAACCTCTGATCCACATTCAATCCACCCCATCCTCACAAGTCAGACTCTCAACATATCGTATTTGCTCCTCTCCTTGCCCCTCCCTCATCCCACAAAGGCAAACGACCAAAAACAAAGAGGAAAGGAATCGAATCAAGAGTATAACCCTCTTCTGGTCAGCTGGCTTTGCACTAGCCATCTTTTTAGTCCGAACTCTATCAATCTCCCAAGGAGCTCAAGCATGTGATTCATATTGTTCTTGGAGCACTGGCTGGAGACTGCGATCTTGATCACCGTGGTCGTCTTCTTCACCAGTCCATCACAACGCGGAAGGGACACTCGCGGCTTGGCCGGAACGGGAGCGGTTATGAGCTGGCCTTGCTCGAGCAAAGTCGGTTGACTGATTCCAAAGTGGTCAAGTGCCAAGTGGATGTTTCAAGCCAACCCGAGTTGCCGCCTAGCGTGAGAAGCAAGTAGCCATCACAGCAACCCGAGAAAAGGTTTGTATTGTGAATCTCAATGTTAATGTGAATGGTGACGTCTTTTGGGTTTTTGGTGGAAAATGACCGTCTCCAGTCACAGTGAAAAAAGTTCTTTATGATAGAGTTGCCTTTTTCTTTCTTGTGGAGGTGGCATGATGCTGGGACCCGAACCCCCTCAGGTGATCATTCAACACGAGGTAGACACTACTCACTCTGGAGTCACGAGTGTTTCATGTCAGAAAGTCGCTTAAACTCCTTTCGGTCTCTGAAAATGATGTCGATTCCAGAGGACCACCAGGCAGAGTCTCACCAGAAGGCATCAATCACAACCCTTCCGTAGACCCAGTGCCCTGTCCTTTGCGATTTTCTTGGTTCCGGCTTCCCTTCGAGGGGCAGCAGCATTGACTTGTTGGCTTGCCTGCCCGTGATCCTCTTTCGTTAAGCCAAATCTCGAATGAATCCGCCATAGCCGAGGCCACCTGGTCCCGATCTACATTGCCCCTTTGATCAAACCGTGTTGCCTGCCTGCAATGAACGCAGGACATGGTCTCTCCACACCGACACGGATATCCAGCAACTCACTCTCGCTCCTTTGCCGCCAACCGAACGAACTACGTCAACTTGTCTGACATTCCTCTTGCCCTCCTCAGGCTCAGCCACCGAATCTCATTCGGTTCGCAGGCTCGTTCGACCAAGAAACACACAGCCTAAACTCTACCATGTGCGACTAGCTTCAGTTTTTCGACCCGTTCCTTACCAACTGCTGACCTATCCGACTCATTCAGTCCCTCACCCCAAGTGACTTCATCAAGCGTCGTCTGGAACGAACCTATCATTTCGATACCTGGCTCGAGGAAGCGAACGACGTCAAAACGAAGCGAGAGAACTAGGAGCGAGAGAGGGAAGAGAGGGGGTCAAGAGAAGCCGGGAGGAAGTCGAAGAACCGAGGTAAAAAAAAAAAAAAGAAAGAAAAAGAGAAACGCTAGCAATTTCTTATTTTTCAAAGGATCTTCCGAAAGCGTCGTTTCAGGCGCTCTTGTCTTCCCAAGAAAAAGAGAAAAGGAAGAAAAAGAAGGAACCCCGGCCAGGCAACCTTGTCAGACACAGCAAGCCCACCCGACCTTGCGTCTTTCCGGGTTGTAGATTTCCAACCCCATGAGAGCCTTACCCATCGGGTTAGGCTTGCTTGGACTCGTCTTGCTGGTGGCTAGTCTTGTATCGGCAGTCCAATGGCCTATGTATGCTGCCAGGGTTACAGAGAAGCATGCCGAGACCACCATCAAAAAAGCCCAACCGTCCGAGGCCTTGCGAAAGCCGTCAGAGCGACCTCTTGATCATGATCCAGAGTCACTTGCAGGCCCAAAAGGCACGTTTTCTAAAGCGATCATGTGGGACAGCTACAGCCTTATCATTGCAGGAAGAAGGACAGCCATCTTCAGTGCAGGTGCGTTCGTCCAACTCCGGCAAACCTTTGGGCCAAGAACACGATTCCTCTGATTCGGAGCCATTCCACAGAGGATCCCGTGCACACACATGTTATGTCCTCACTCTCTCTACTTGCGGCCATTCCTCTCCGTTTCTCTCCCCTCCACCTCTTTGTCCCCTGGCCATGTCTCCGAAACACACAAGAATTTCATCCCTGGAGGCTTCCAAATCCAGCTCTGTGGAAAGATGTTCTGCAGAGGATCAAAGACGCAGGATTCAATACCGTATCGTGAGGATGGCCCTATCGGCACTTGGCCTAGCACTAGAGAAAGGGGTGGAGCTGATTCCTCTTCTTGCCCTCCTTGCTGTATGATGCAGCACGTATACTCACTGGGGCCTGATTCAAAGCGAGTCAAACCCGGCTAGCATCGATCTGAAAGGGATCAATGACCTTGATTACTTCTTAAGGATTTGCCAGCAAGTAGGACTCTTCGTCATCCTACGTCCAGGTCCTTACATCAATGCAGAGACTACTGCTGGTGAGATGATGGGGATCGCTTGATATTTTCGCTTTTGGGCCAGAGGGGGGGGGGGTGTCTTAAGCCTGCCCGGAGTCCTAACCATGTTCGCTTTCGATCTGTTAAAAAAATCCAAGGTGGCATGGCACCTTGGGTTGTTAACCTTCCCGATGAACTAAGGACGAACGGGACCAGCTGGTCGGTCTCCTTCAAGCTTTACCTGCATGCGATCGCTGAAACCGCCAAAATTCACCAGCTTTCATATGAATCTGAAAATCGGACGGTCAGCGGTGGGAGTCTGATCATGCTACAGGCCGGTGAGATTCACAAGGCTCTGTGATGTGTATAGGCTGCGCTGAGAGTCATTCCATCCAGTCTGACCGATGACTTTTGTGACTTGGACTTTTTCCGATGACTTTTGTGACTTGGACTTTTTCCCCAACGCTTGACATCAGAAAATGAATATCACCCGGGTGGAAAGAGAGACGCATACATGCGAGACATCGTCTCCTCGCTGAAAGCTTGGGGGATCACGGTCCCCATCAGCTACAATGATGCCGAGTGAGCAAACTGGAACGGGCTCAGAATTTAGTTGTTTCACACGAGGGACAGCTTTTTCATTGAGGCGAACGTGCACTGCGAAAACTTTGACCGAGCCACCCTCAGCCGTGAACGTGGATTCCTCGATATCGTCGACCTATATGGAATCGACAGCTACCCCCAAGTGAGTCAGATGATGTTCGGCCGCAATCGGGTTCGGGGGCAACTAGCCCGGACGCTGACCGTTGCTGTTATCTTTCCCTTCTCAAGGAGTTCGACTGCTCTCGTCCCGAGGTGTGGAAGCCTGTCAAGGACGACTACAACTCATACCACGAGCACACCAATCCAACGCAGCCTCTTATGATCCCCGAGTTTCAAGGTGGCGCTTACGACCCTTTCGAGGGCTCTGGATACCAGGCTTGTCGAGAGCTGACGAATGAAAAATTCATCCGAGTCTTCGTCCAAGATGCCTGGTCTCAAAAGGTTTCCATCTTGAACATGTATGCGAGTATTTCCCACGCCGCTTTTGAGGGGAGCGCCCCCCCCCCCCCCCCCCCCCCCCCCTTCTCCCCCCCCCCCCCCCCCCCCCCCCCCCCCCCCCCCCCCCCCCCCCGGGGGACGGTAAATGGAACGTCTGTCAAGCCTCTCTGAGGTGTACACTAACACGGTAGAAATTTCCCTCCTTTGTTTTGTCTTTTGGTGTTTTCTCCCTCCAGATGGTGTACGGGGGCACAAACTGGGGAGCGATCGCGATGCCAGATGTTTACACGTCATACGATTACGGAGCATCACTGACAGAGTCTCGGCAGCTTACACCCAAGCATTCCGAGTACAGACTACACGGCATCTTCATCAGGTCATTGCCAGAGTTTTCTAGGGCGGACTTGATTAACAGAGGAGAGGATCATTGTGTCGTGAAAACTTGGGCCTGCCCGGAGAAAGTTGGCCTTTCTGATGGAATCGGCGAGGAGAAGAAAGGAGATGCTGCCGCCTGGGTATCAGAGCTGTTCAATAGCCACGCTCAAACACGCTTCTACGTCGTGAGGCATACGAACTCTTCCGATCACAGCTGTGTCAAGGCAAGATTGCGCATTAAGACACTCCATGGTCCCATGACCATCCCTCAAGATCACAGAGAAGGGATAGCCATCGCCGGAAGAGACAGTCGAATCGTTGTGGTTGATAAGACGCTTGGCAGTGGGATCAGGTTGCGGTATTCGACAGCTAGTATCTTCTTGGCAGCTCAAATTGGGGACAAGGACGTGCTTGTCCTGTATGGCGCCGAGAACGAATACGTGGAGGGTCAGTTTGACAGCCCGGATCAACTTCCCCTCAGAGTAATCAGAGAGGATGATGAAGAAGAGATCTCGTCCAAATCGAAAATCAATTTTTCGAGGCAGGACGGGGGCAAGAGCCTGGCCTTCAACTTTAGGATTTCCGCTTCACAAGCCCGTCGCAACGATCCCATGACAGCAACGAAAATCAGGCATGGGGACAAGGATTTACTACTGCTTATTGTCAGCACGGACGACGCATACGCAATGCACGCTCCTGTCGTAAGGTATGGAGATCGGGATGATGCTTTCGGCTCGTTTTGGGACCTTGGGAGCAACGAAACTGTCCTGGTCCACGGTCCTCCCTTCGTGCGAAATGCTGTCGCCAGACTTGAAAATCTCTACTTGGAAGGTCAGACAAGTGAAGACACTGTAGTCTTGATCCTGGCTCCTTCTAAAATCGATAGAGTTCTGTGGAACGGCAGGGAGATCTCTGGTATCTTTCGCACCAAGCTCGGCATCTTTATAGGTCTGCTGCCCGGTCCCAGCAGAGGAGTTATCGACTTTGAGCCACCAAATCTTGAGAACCTTACGTGGAAATACAGGGACTCTTTGTACGAGGTGACCGATCCTGCTTTTGACGACTGGGATTGGACGGAGGCCATCAAGACTTCGAGTGACAATCCATTCTGGAAATCGACAGAGATTTCAACCCAAGGGTGGGTCCTCTTCGCCGACGAGTATGGATACCATGGCAACAACATCTTGTGGCGAGGTTCCTTTTACGATGAAATCGCGACCGGGTTTGAAGTGAGGCTACAAGGCGGTCATCATTTTGCCTTCTCTGTGTGGTTGAACAACGTCACTCTGGGGAGTGCCTTTGCTGGAGGCGGTCGATCGTGAGTGTTTCCATTTTGATCACCCTCTAACCAAGTCACAGAATCGTACGTGGCTGTGATAGCTGAATTTGACATGGGTGTTCATGCATTCATGAAAAAAAAATCGATCCTCAGGACGGCCGAGAAGATTTTCATGTTTCCGGAAGGAGCTTTAAAGCCTGATGGGAAAAACATCATCACCATTCTGCAAGACAGCATGGGTCTCAATCAGGAGGATGGACCGAGGGCGATTGGGAACAGAAAACCGACCAGGAAAAGTGGCTCTCTTGGCAAAGGTGAGCACCCGAGTCCGTACAGTCGACAAGGTTTGGAGGTGGCTTATAGTGTCCTATATCTTCTCTCCCCGTCCCTCTCGTTTTGCGGCGTTAGAATTCCACGAAGCGACTAAATTGCCTCGAGGGATCATCTCTTACCATCTGGTCGACGCTTGCCAATCAACGAGTATAACTTGGAAAGTCGCAGGAAATCATATGGGCGAAAAGGGCCCAGACAGGGTAAGGACGTACTTGAACGAAGGTGGGCTCCTAGCCGAGAGGAAAGGCTGGCACCTTCCGGGATACGACGACACGGACTGGGAAAAAAGGAGTCCTACCCAGGCGATCCACACGACCACGGAAGAGGGTGCAGGCGTGGGATTCTTCAGGGTTACTTTCAACCTGAGTCTGCCCGAGGACCACGATGTAGCTTTGGGAATCCTCTTCCCATCTCAAGGTGAGGCTTTTCGCGAGAATTCGGGGTGCGCAGAGAGCGGAAAAAGTCCAGGAAAAAGCAAAGGCAACTACCGCGCTCAGATCTACGTCAACGGCTGGCAGATGGGCAAGAGGATCTCGACCAAAGGCCCCCAGACCTACTTTCCCCTTCAAAACGGAATTCTGAACCACCAAGGCGAAAATACGATCGCCCTATCATTGTGGGGCTTTGAGGGGCCCAAGGAAAACAAGAGGCTTGAGGGCCCTCTCAAAATTCTGGTCGAAGCCAGGAACAGGGGCAAATCCATCGACGATTACAGGCTCGATGCGCCGAGCTACTCTGATCTCCGCTGATGCTCAAGCGTGTGGTAACGGTGAGAGGATTTCCTGGAACGATCGACATCTTTCGCAGATCTGCGCAAATCCCCTTCCCCCCCAACCTTTCTCTCACCATGGACGTAACTCGGATTGGCATGCCTTTGGCGCACCAGTACTGGCCGACACTTTCTCGTGCCTTCACAAAATCCATCAGTTGCTCACAGATCTTGAACGAACCAAACATCCCCAAGCAGCCCACAGAGCAGTTTGCGGGCAAGAATTTCATCATAGTTGACGAGGATAGGGCCACATCCCTCCTCCCTTGATCCGATCGTCCGCTTTGTCTTGTTCTGTTTCGGCTTCCTTCCCCGAAATCGCTTCCCGGAAGGAGATGAACTGTTCCCTATGTTTGTGTGTCTTTTCCTTTCCTTTTTTCTTTTTTTCGCTTTTTTTTTTTTTTTT
>KZ820244.1:0-16943 GCA_003144235.1 Violaceomyces palustris
ACCCCCACCCCCTCTTCCAGTGACTCCAAAGCATCTGTCATCCTAACATCGTAAGAAGAGGATGGGGGAAGTGTAGGGGAAAAAAAAGAAAGTAGAAATCATAAACCAAAAAAAAAAAAAAAAACCTTCGCCCTCTCACCTTACCCCGACCTACATCTCCCCTCCCCCGAAGAAAGTTCAGTTGCGAGGTTTCCATCCCGAAGATTTGTTGTGCGAACCGTGTAGATGGAAAGGAGTGGATCGGGGGGTTGGAACAGAGCGAGGGGGTTTTCGAGTGAACTCTGGTGAATGGGATAGAGAGTGAGACACTCGGGTCGAAGTAGGAAGAAAACCCCCCCGGCCCCCGAAACCCCTTTTTTTCTTTTTCTTTTTCTCGCTCACCCCTTTCGGCTCCGCATGCTTATCTGACCAGTGACCCGGAAGGCAAGGGAATGCCAATGCTGACTCACGATCAGGAAGAGTGTTCAGAGGATGAAAAAAAGAAAGAGGGAGATGGGAGGGAGGGGGAAGGGAAGAGAAGAAAAAAGTCTTACTTCCGGTCCGGGAATTGAACCCGGGTCTGCGCCGGGCGTCTTCATCTAAGATGACAAGGCGCCGTCATAGCCACTAAACTAACCAGAACTTGACATAAAGGAGTTCCGTTGCATATATATTTCTTCCATTAAATATTTATAGTTTATAAATTTCGAAAGGCAAAAAGAATGAAAAGTAACTGCACTGAACGGGAATCGAACCCGTGCCACATGCTTACAAACCCAAACTCTCAGGGAATGGAAGGCAGGTATTCTACCACTGAACTATCAGTGCTTGGGGTGTATTCATATAATAACATATGTATACCCAACGTAGTATTCACACAAAATTCGGAGGAGTATGCTCACTCGAAACTTCATACTGGTTCTTTCCTTTCGCTTTACCAGTGTAAAAAAGCTCAATGGTCGAGATAATCAATTACAGTCCTCGATTTCCCGAAAATCTCGGAGATATCTGAGGAGGTTTGCATGAAGAAGACGGGAGGCGTCGCATGGGATCACCTCACCCTTTCTTTCTCTTCCTTTTTTGGGCGAGGAAAATCAAGAAGCGGGGAGGAAGGGGGAAAGGATTGGAAGGAGAGAAAATGTACAAGGATCAAAAGTTCTGGCGAGAACCGAGAATCTGCCAGAGGATAAAGAAAGGGAAGGGAAGGGGGGATGCATACGGAGAAGGTGGGTTTTGATAAAAATCCTCACTCTCTGGGTTGGTAGATGGACAAGAGACGGGGGATCGGCGATGCGTTCCTTCTCCTGCATTTCTTCTTCGGTGTGGAGGGTTTGTACGGAAGAGCAGTCAGCGTCCATTTTCCCAAAGACCATCTCTCCCTTCCAAACTCTGGTCTGGCTTTAAATTGCTCGATAAAGTTTTACTCCTCAGAGCGGGTATCCTCAAGGCTGAACTCCCCCGCTTTAGCCTTCTCGATGGTGGCCTTCACCCTCTCATAAATGGTGAAGACAACAGCCTGTCCGGGTGCAACACGAGCCACTCGAGGAGTGATACCTTTCCAGAAAGCGCTGGCACCTTCTTGGGCGAACATCTCTGAGGCCACTTTTACAACCCTGCTGATCGCAGTTTCGCCCTCGACCTTGGAAGCGCGCTGGATACGGGTCTTGATAGTGTCAATAGGGGCGTTGGAGAAAGGTCCGAGAGCGCCTGAAATCAAGCCAATTGTTGCTGTCTCATATGAAGGTAAATCAGTCGTGCCGTGGTATTTTTGGGCCAAGGATTTGAGCTCTTGGTACGCGGTGAAGTTGGCAGCTGTGGGAGCATGCCGGCAGAAATGAATAGTGAAGAGGAAGAAGTCAGTGTGCCACCCTTGGCTTACACAGAGATTGCCCTCGCAGCGCAAGTCCTTTCATCAACTCATTTCCTCGACCTTCTCCGATTCGTCATGATGTCTGAGTGACTCACCTTGGTTTGTGGCCTGACGGGCGGCAGTAAGGGCAACACCTCGGTAGAGGGTCAGGAAACCTTCCTCCCGAATGATGGTGTAGAGCGCGTGTCCGGCATTTCGGTACCTCGGCACCTCCAGCGGATCAGCAAGAGAGTGCTGTTGAGCTTGCAGTCGGATCTTGACCACCTCCATCGGGTTGACTACAGCTACCGCCCTATCAAGAAGCCAGACAAAAAACAGGAACGTCAGATGGCGACTCTTTGCAACGAGGATACCTTTCCCTTTAACTTCATCTCAAGGCTCACTCAGTAGTACCAGCTCCAAGACCGGCTGTTAGAAAAACAAAAAGTTTTCGAAAGAGGAAAGAAGGATGGATGTATGGGGAAAAATTTAGCATAAGTGATTGTGAGAGGCGTAGGAGTCGAGAAAAATCATCCAGTGTGGGAAAAGGTACAGAAGAAGACATGAAGAAACACCAGTAGCATGTCCTTCAGTGAATAAGCCTCATTCGAGAAGGCAAAGTCTTGTGACGCTTGCCCGCTTGCCAGTCTCCGCTCCTCACCCTCGCCTGAGGTTTCAAAAACCGGAAAAGGAAGGAACGGAAAAAGGTCGTGGACTTACCTAGGAAGACTCCCTGCGGCGACGTAACACCAGTCTCCTTGTTTGCAAGGGCGTTCTTGTAGTACTCGAAGCTCATAAACCTGATGGCCATCTTTGGGACGATACCGGCAATCACGGCTCCAAGACCCTTGTAGAGGCCAAGAGGTGTCTCTCTTCTCACGATGTATGCGCCAGTTGCTATGAAACCACGGGGCTTTTCACCAGATCCTCTTCCTCTTCTCGAGAGCTGCATTCGCACCTTGATCGTATCGAGAGCTGTAAGGGTGTGGAGAGACAGGGCATGCAGAAGGGAGGTAGTGATGCGTAGAAATCGAGGTCGCAGGAGAAAAGAAATCGAGGGCGGGGTCAGTTCTTCAGCGAGCTGGACTTGACAGGAGGATGAAAGCAAGTCACTTCGACTCACGATGACATGTGCAGGCCTCTGCGAAACCAGCGATTCCACCGGCGATCAGGTGAGTTGAAGGAGCCACCTTCTTCTTCCCTGACCCAGTTTGTGCCTTCGAAGAAGCCATTGTGCGAGAGGGAGAATGAATGGGGCTCTGCAGATGGGACCGCTGTGGGATATGGGGGGATCTAAAGGTAAGGCTTGATTGTTCAACTAGCAATATGTGCAGCTGGAAGCCAGTCGGTCTGCAGCGCTCGATTTTGCTTTGGGACGATCTTGACTTGCTGATGCTGGCTTGCTACAATTGGAAGTGGATTCACGAACGAGGGAAACTGATGGGGGGAGGAAATGGGAAAAAGCGAAAAAGAAAGATTCGAGAAGGGAGGGGTGGGAGGAGATTGAGGGTAGGGCGGAACCGGGACAAGCTATTACTGGTATATATGAGGGAGGATGGATGGTGGAAGAGGACAAGAACTTTTTAAGAGGGAGGAGGTAATTCATACAGGAGGGGAGGTGGTGGGCTCAAGGGTCGTTCGAGAGTTGGAAGCCAAGGGAGCAGTGTATCATTGGCCCCACTCGACGAGCCGGTCTCGGGGAGATGCTGGTCACCCGAGTCACAGTCACTCTAAGCTAGCCCAGTCTCCTCACTTTGAAAGCTCTTCCCTCCTGACTCGATCTACTTGGAGCTAAGAATGGAGTAAGGGGATGAAATACACGACCCGGGAGGTCAGGTCACGAAAAGAAAGTCCTGGGCTGTGAAGGTGGGGAAGGTTGTGCGGTGAAAGCGGTCGGTCTGGGAAGGGGAGAAGTGGGGGGGGGGGTCCGAAATCCACCTAGGAATCGAAATCGAATAAACAGTCAAGTTTGGAGAGAAGGAGAGCTTTCAAATGGGACAAGAATGAGGAGGATTTAATAAGGCCGTAGTGAGCGTCACTCAATGTTGTCCTTCTTTTACAAAGGCGGGGGGATGCGGGGATGACAGGATGTAACTAGAGTTGGCCCATTCCCGATCCAGCTCTAACGATGCCTCTTCCACATGATCCACATTGAAACAACTCATAACTCTTTACCCCTCTTCCGTCATCCTCACCATCCCATCCTCAAAAAAAATGCTTGCGAGTGCCTGACTTGCCGGTAAATAAAATCCCGCTTTCAGACTCACTTGCAAGGTCAATCCGACCATCATGCTTGCACCTTGTAGGTTGGACTTTGAATGTAGGAGTCGAACCTCAATGGGAAACAGTAGGAGCTGACAGAATGAAAAGTGTACGTTAGTAGCTTCATTGATTATTATACCCACCGTGCTAGGCTCGAGGGTGGCTTCGACCTTTTCAAAAAAGAAACGTATGTACATACATCCAGTATGTATCATCCGACTTGGCTACAATCATGAATGATCCATGTTCGAAGGTTAGTCCCACTCTGGATCGACCAACCCTAATCGATCAACTCACTTGCTAATGAATAGTCTCAACCGTAATCACATTAGGAGTTTCCCTGGCCTATCTGATCAACCCCTCTCAAGGTCGCCGATTCGCGCTTAAAACAGCACACTCAGTTCAATTTCGGGAGCAAGGGCGATGGGGGGAAACAGAGGCTGGAACTCGTCCAGTTGCAACATGAGGGAGGCGTTGGAGTCCCGCGATGCGCTTAAACCCCTCCCCTTCGTTGTCCATGTTTCCATCGTGAAAGAATAGGAATATGTCGTGTTGAGTCATAGTGGTGCCTCTTGGTGACGATCTCGAATGTGAAAGTTGGATCCTTTTCGAAAAAAAAAAGAAGAAGAAAAAACACCTTCGTGTTCCATGGAGAAATTAAAGATCATTACAGTACAACCCCTTACCCCGCTTTGTCCGGCCCTCCGGTTGTTGAACGCGACCGGTTCTCCGTCCTGCCACGAAAAAAGGAGAATCGGGTGCACAAGAGATGTTCGATCACAAAAAGGATCCCATCCCTCACGAACCTTGATGCTAACTTCCAGCTCAATGCGAGACAGTAAGAGCAGGGAGACAAGGAACTAGAATGATAGCAAGGACAAGAGAAGGACTACGATCAGATAAGAGGGGAAAATTGAAAGGAGTTCTCGATCGGGACTGCGGGAGAAGGGAGAACGAAACAGAAAGAAGCGGAACAAAGGGGAAAGAAGCTGCATGCCCGGCCTCTCCGAACCATTCAGAACCATTAAAAAAATATGGAAAAGAATCCGAATCCTCTTCGAAGCGAATCCTTCAGCTAGTTCACCTGCCCCTCTCCTCAAGTCTTCCCCAGAGGGAACCGATCCCCTCCGTCTTCAGCCGTTCGGCTAAGAACGGCAAAGATGGAAAACCAAGTTCCCGGCCTCCATCCATCTTGCGATCACGATTCGCTCCTTCAACAGTCTGGCACCTCCAAACCTCTTTTTCTGGACCTTTTTGACTCATGGTGCGACGATTCCCGATGAGGGCTCGGAGGAGCGAATCCATCTTCTTGTGCCCCTTTACAACACAGCTCTTTCACTATTGTATGAGGACGTGCTTGCTGATTCGGGGCGATCGATTCATCAAGGTTGGAAAGGAGAACTAAACCGGGTCGAAGTTTGATGTTGCTCGAAAGATGTACTTTATGATTGGATCCATCAAGGATGGCTACTCATGACGTCTGCAGAAGACTTCCAGCGCATGCAAAAATTTGGCCAGATCGCGATCCAGGATGGATCCCGATTCTCACTTTCACCATTTCTTGATCGCTGGAAGTGACTTTTGGTCATGGTCATGGTCATCATCATCATCATCATCATCATCGCCGATACGATCCTTCCCCCGATTCGGCAATGGTGGTTGGCATGGGGTCTCACATGAAGATGAGGGGTCAAAGCACTTTCTCCCCTCCTCGTGCTGTTAAAAGATTGACAGAAACGCAAGAACCAGACACAGGAGTACCTGACTCGAGCGTTCATGATGACATTATTGTTATTACATTAGTCATGTCGAAACCTAGTCATTGAAACTTAGCACTTATAAAGGACGCCGAGGCCCCTTGGGGCAATTGCATGACTCGATGTTTGATCGCTCATACGTGTGCCGAGTGTGTGGAGTAGGATCTAAGGGTGAACTTATGGACTTTGCTAAACAGTCAGAGAGCACACTTCTGACTGTGACTCTGGTTCTCACTTCAACATCGCGCATGTGTTGTGTTGGGACGACGCTTGGTCACGCCTGGGCCGATCATTCCACACAACTGCTGACCATCTTTCGATATCCCGTCCGCTTGCGGAGGTGTGAGCGCAAGCTGACGCGTCCTTCCCAACTCCTGGCCCAAGCTCAAGATTAAAGAGGGGGAGGGGGGCAAGATTAAGTCAGTTAGTAGACACACAGTAAGTCAGAGCGTTAAGGCAGGTTCCCAAACCAAAAAAAAAAAAATAGAAAAGGGGAGAGAGAAAGGGAGTCCCCTACCTCCACTTGGACGAGCCCTATCGGCTGACCTTCAACCTCCCTACAATCCCTCGCCTCTATCTTGGCCTTAACTAACCCTTTTATTGAGCCATTCACTCCCCCCCCCTTCCCCCCACCCCCCTTTCTCTATGGATATACGGGTTGAGTGCCTGTAGAGCTAGAGTGCAGTTGCATGTACCTTTTGGCGCGCCTCGGTATCAAATCGTATCATTCAACCCAACAAGCTCGACAGCTTGAGAGACGTGACTAGATTCACCTTGTGCTCCAGCCTCTACCCATTCGCAGTCGCAGTCACAGTAACAGTCACAGTGGTGACTGGCTTACTGGCAAGCGGTCACACTCACCCTCACACTCACACTGCCAGAGTGCGGGCGTGCCGTCCCCGAGCTGCTATGGCTAGGTTTGAGATTAGATAGACCCTTAACCTCTCCCACCCTCCCCTGCTTATAGCCCAGTCTCCAGCTCGCCACCCTCCCCCTCTCATAACTCCAACCCATCTATCTCCCCTCCCTTCTTTCAACCATCACCTTCGCCTTCTACCACCACCACCGAGACCACCACCAACGCTACCATCTCACTAAACCTTTGCTGCCACAGCTGCAGACAAAGACACAGACCTCGTAATCCTTCCCCCTTTCCCTTCTGCTACTTGGCCTTGCTCATTTGCCCTCTGTCGTATCCCTAGCTTGTTTTCACCTTAGCCTGCGCGCTAGCACTTCCTCCTCATCCTCGTAGGCGTTGGTCTCGTATCCCTGAACTTTTTTTTTTGTCTTTTTTTTTCGTGTCTACGTCCCTCTTATTCCCTCCCTTGATATTTCTCTTTTTCCTTTCTTCTTCTCGTTTAGCCCCAATCTCCTCACCTGCCCATCATGTATCCAAACAGGTTCCTCGGCCTCTTGGCTGTCGCCCTCGCTCTCCCACTGAGCGCTTTGGCCGCTCCACATCAGCAGCCTTTCATCCCAGGCTTGTCTGCCTCTTCTTACTCTCCTTCCACCGAGTTCGCCCCCTTGACCGTTAACCCAAGCCTCGAGTCGATCCCAGGCTCCTACATGGTCGTCCTCAAGCCGGGCGTATCTGCCTTGGAGTTTTTCGCTCATAGGGAGACGATCGCCAAGGCTCAGTCGGTTGCTAACAGCTTCCACTCGACCGACAGGTCTCAGGGGATCAACCACATCTTCGATCTCGAGAACCACCTCCAAGGTTACTCCGGAAAGTTCACAGACGACGTCCTCGACTACATTCGTGCCCAGCCAGAGGTTGAATACGTCGAGTTGGACTCGATCGTCTCGACCGAGGTCATTCCACACGGCGACGAGAGGGTCTACGACATTGGTTACAGCACCTCTATCGAAGAGGCGTACGCTGCTCAGTCGAACGAGGGAAAGATCCACGCTCACGACGTTGAGAAGGGCGCTCCCTGGGGCTTGGCTCGTATCTCTCACAGGAAGCAACTCGGCTTCAGTACCTTCAACAAGTATCTTTACAACGGAGACGGTGGCGAGGGTGTCACTGCCTACGTGATTGACACGGGTATCAACATTAACCACGTTGAGTTCGAAGGCCGAGCCCGATGGGGAAAGACCATGCCACAGAACGACGTTGACGAGGACGGAAACGGTCATGGAACACACTGCGCCGGCACCATTGCCTCGAGGAAGTACGGCGTTGCTAAGAAGGCCGAGCTGGTCGCGGTCAAGGTCCTCGGCTCTGGCGGGTCTGGAACCATGTCCGACGTCACCGGGGGTGTCCTTTGGGCCGTCGAAGACGCTAAGAGGCTCACCGCAAAGTATGCTGCCGAGCCTAACAGCAAGGCTGCCAAGAAGCACAAGGGTTTCGTCGCCAACATGTCGCTCGGCGGTGGAAAGTCTCCAACTCTCGACAGGGCCGTCAACGGAGCCGTCACGTCCGGCATGCACTTCGCCGTCGCCGCCGGTAACGAGAACCAGGATGCCTGCAACGTTTCTCCAGCCGGTGCTGAGAACCCCGTAACCGTCGGTGCCTCTACCATCGCCGATGAGAGGGCCTACTTCAGCAACAAGGGCAAGTGCGTCGACATTTTCGCCCCCGGTCTCAACATCCTCTCCACTTGGAACACGGGTAACACTTCGACCAACACCATCTCGGGCACCTCCATGGCCAGCCCACACATTGTCGGTTTGCTCGCTTACCTCCTGTCCATCTACGGAACCGATGAGTTCGAGTTCAGCTCGGAGAACACCCGCCAGGTCATGAGCATCAGCGACTTCGGAGACTCGTTGGCCTCCAAGATGACCAACTTCCTCCCTCTCCCAGCAGTGGCCATTGACTTCGTCACGGGACTCTTTGGTAAGACTACGGCCCCAACCAAGCCTTCCGTTGGCGGTATCCTCGAGCCATCCGAGCTCAAGAAGGCCATGGTCAAACTCGCCACCAGCGGAATCTTGAACGGCCTCGACCCAGACACTGTCAACAAGCTCGCCTTCAACAACGCTACCGAGACGGCTTAGATCAGGCTCGCAACAAAGTGTGACGAGCCACCTCTTTCTGGAGAGAGGCCGTTTCCCCTTTTCCTTCTCACCCTTGAGTATTCACGCATGGATCTGTCAATCACTTTCCCTTTCAACCCCTCTCGGTGTTTTCCCTTTTTTGTTTTACATTAGCGCCCTTGCCTACGTCCTGTATCACTCCGCATCATGACCACACAATCTCATCAATAACGTTGAAAAAAATATATCAACTTTCATCTGGAGCCCTATTCCTCGACTGATCCTGGTCCAAAAGCGATCGAAGGAAAACACGCCGACGAGATAGAGCGATCCCACTTGTTCGAGATTCCATCTATCCCCTCTCCCTGTGTGAACTTCGCATTGCAGAAACCACAACTTGAGATTCTGCGAACATTGATAGAAGTTGAAGAGTTTCGACCCTATTCCTCTTCCGTCTTGGTGCAAGGCTAGGTTGGTTGACTTTTCTCACCAGCCACGCGAAATCCAAGTTTGGAAATCCAGATGCTTAAGAGTGACGCTCGAGAATAATCAGGAAAGGGGGCGCGGCGGTCCGTACTGCGAGTATGGGGGGAATCTTTTTGGAATTCTTCGGGATAGAAGGAGAAGGTTGGTGGGAATACAATTACATGAGAGGGCGAGAAGCCTGATGCGACGATGGGTTTGGAGAGTAAGTAGGCGGCGGGTTTGGGATGTAAAGGCTGGAGTTTCTAAAGGCGGGGGGATCAAGAGGAGCAGGAAAAGGGTCCACCGAAATCTCCTTGATCGTAGCCATCCTTGATGGCCTTGACGGCAGAGTAAGTTCCCAAACCCATGATGGCAGCGCTGAAGAGGATCATCAAGAGGTTGAAGAAGAAGAGAAGACCCTTCCACCTGGTGGAAAAATAACCCCCCCTTCCACTGACGTTGGTCAGAAGTTCTGACCTTGAGGGGTGATTGTCGTGAAGCCAGAGGAAGGAGGAGAGACCGTAGGTCAACCAGACTGTGAAGAGGGAAGAGATGATGGAGAGCAGGTCGGAGAAGAAGGGGATGACCTGGGAGATGACGAAGGCCACGGTCCAAAGGGTGGCGCAGATGCCGACCCAGTAGCTCCAGGTCCTGTAGGAACTCGAGGTCAGAGTCTCGCTACCCCTGAAGAGTTGGATCCAGACGAACTTTGCACCGACGTAGGAGGCCACAACGCCAGCCACGATGATGCTGATCAGAGCGATCGAGTAGGAGGTGATCCTGACCGCCTTGGCCGTAGCGGTGAGGGCGGGAGAGACGGCGTACTGGCCTACGAAGGAGTAGATGGTAGCTCCGACAAGGATGTACCAGCTGGTCGCGACCACCTGGACCAGGATGAGAGAGTACTTGAAGTCGGCCGGCTCCTTCATCTCGGAAGCGAAGGAGAAGATGGCTACGTGACCTCCGTATGCGAAGACGATGTTGGTGATGGCGTTGATGACGTCGATCAGTCCATGGTGTTCTCCAGCGAACCACTCGACCGGTCCCAGCTCCTTGTCAGTGGCGGTTTGGAGCGTCTCCAAGGATTGGGTCCCGGAGGCTACGATGGTGATCAAGCAAGCGACGAGGATGCTGGCCACAGATAGGAACGAGATGTAAGAGACCTTCTCGAACGTCCTCGGAACCGTCAGGAGGAATGAGACGACCGAGATGACGACCGCGTACACGATCGAGCAGACCGCATTCGAAGAGATGTTGCTAAGCGCTATGGCGCCGGAGAGAGAATGACTTCCCGCGACGAACGTCACCTTGACGATCAGCATGGTTCCTATCGCATAGCCTCCCCACTTGCCCCACATGACCCTCCCTGCGTCGGCAAAGTTCATCACCCCTGGGTGATTGACCTTGAAATCCACAATCTGCCAACCGGTCCATGTCGACATGATCGCCAGCGCCACCGTCACCATGATTCCCGTCGCCATACTGTTGGTCCGGCGTGAGCAAAGTTAGAAAAGGAGAAGGGGGGTAAATCAGCGAAAAGAATCAGAAAGAGTCCTCTGAAACAGACCAGGCCTTCCTGATGATGCAAGATGGAAGCCTGATTTTTTTTTCCTTTTTTTTTCTCATTCCTTTTCCTCTTGTCCTTTCCTCACTCTTCCTTCTCTCTTTCAATCTTTTTCTCATCCTTTTCTTTTCCCTCTTCCTAGCACCCCTCTCGCTCTTTTCTTTCCCCACAACGATCTATCTGCACCAATGCCATGGGGCAATGAGGGGAAGGAGGAAGGGAGAAGGATCCCACGATTCATGGAAGAGAGTAATTTAAACTCACCCTAACCTGTGGAAGACGAGAGGGAAGGAGAGGATGCCTAGCGCGATGGTCTCTGCCATGATCAGAGCACCCGCCTTGACCCAGCCCATGGTCTTGAAATTGATCCTTGTTCCATCATCTTCATCCACATGAAATGCGTCCACTTGTTCCCTCACACGAGCAACCTTCTCTTGGTGGTTGGAAGAAAGACTGATGTCCTCGGCGTTCGTCCCTCTCTTCTTCTCAAGGTCAGTCATCTTTTAGGAAAAAGTTGACGGGAGGTCCGGGGGGGGGATATGATTCGGCGCTTCGTTGTCGAGACCACACTCTTGCTGTTTTACACCTTTCTGTCTCCCCTTTTTTCTTTCCTTGGCTGAGTCTCTTGGTCTTCGATCAGTGTATGACGGAAGGGGGAGAGGGAGTGACGACTTGGTCGATGAGTGGTCTTTGTTGGACTCTTCAAAGTTTGGGAAAGCTGTGATGGTGTCAGTAGAAGTTCAGTAACAGAGGTTCTGAAAAGGGAGAAGTGGGAGAGATCGAGTAGAGTGGGTGCATACGTACTTATTGCTCCCTTGAAAGAGAGAGAAAAAGAAGGGGAAGAATAAAATGAAAGAATCCCCCTTTTGAACCCCTTCCGTCTAATTATCTCTGGAGGAGGGGTAGTTCAGGTGGGGTGAAGGTGGTGGGAGAAGGGGAGGACTGTGCCAGTTCGTCAGAGGGCCTGGGAAATACGAAAGGCTCAGCACGAAGATGGGTAGAAACTCGGACCAGAGGAGAGAGAATTTTTTTCGACCCGGATTCGTTGTCTTCGATGTCCGAGCCCCTGTGATCAACTGTGGGGTAGGCGGGTAATCCATAAGGAAAGGGAGGGAAGGAAAGCTTGATGTAGAAGGACACCACTGGAGTATGGAATACGAGTCTGACTGCCTAGTGGTCAATGATAAGCCGCCTCAAGCGGACCTTGATGTCCAATCAAAGATGTCATCCCTGACCTGATGCGAACCAGAGAGAAACTTTCGGGGGAAGGTCTCGTTTGGTGGAGAGCGTGCAAAATTCAAGGAAGGAGCGTTCTGATCAGGATCAGGATGTGCAGGGAAAAAGAGGTGACGTCCCGTTCTGTGGGTTGAAGGTGGCCAAGGCCTATTCTCTCCTCTCGCGAGAAAGTTGTTTGCGGTTGAGACAGAAGGAAGCAGGAATCTTGTTTTCCCGCCACCGTCGGTCCGTAAGGGAAATGAAATGGATCAAAGATGATCTTTGCGTGGTAGGCCTCACCAAGTACATAGGAGCCCGGTGGGGGGAGAGAAGGGGAAGGGGGGGAGGAACGCCATCGGCCTCAACATCTCAACCCAATCAGGTTGACATTTGAGAATCAGAATGGCTCGGGAACGGAAGAAGGTCCGAAAGAGGGTCCCTAATGGGTCAGGTGTTTGTGCTTCGAATGACGCAGCGAGGAAATCATGCTCGCGTGATCAGGAAGCTACGATGACTGGAGATGCCGTAGGTGCGGTTCGACCAAGGGCAAGAAGTACTTGGGAGTCAGCTTTGTTCCCTTTCTTTTTCTTCCTTCTTTTTCTTCTCTTCCGTTCACAGCAAATTTGGGTCGGGGTTCAAACGGGGATTATCCTCGCTTTCGGATGTCTGCGTCATCTTTTACCGGACGTGCTGCTACAGTATCCTCCACGTCGGGCCGCGGCCGGCAAAGTCGCCGCCAACGAAGGTTCTTCACTTCTTCAACCATGCAACCGATTCGCAGATGGCTCGGGAAACGGTACTGAGTTCCATGCTGCATGGCTGGTTGGAAGACGACTGCTGTGAATCTCTCCAAGTTGCGAGGAGAAGGTTGAGAGGTGAGCTTTCATTTGATTTTTTTTCAGATGCCTGTCAAGCAAGAAGGAAGGAGAGTTGAGTTAGAAGATAATAGAGCAATGCCAGCTGTGGCACCACTTTCCCCACTGTCGCCAAACAAAACGCTAGCCAAGCGCCTGTAGCCGACGAGCATCGGATGTGGGTCAAGAGGTGGATGTGCAGAGTCGCTTGCTCCGCTATGTGCGAGCCTGGCTGCTCTCCAAGCATGCTCTTGGGGTACCTTTCCTACCGCACCCTACTTTGAGGTTGGGGGGATCGGCGATGATCGGTGGCATCTTTTCGTGCGCAGATCTTTTGACTAAGGTGCGGATCGATCACCTGTGAGCTCCAAGCCAAGCGTGGGTGGGTGAGCGAGGGCTCGTGCGAGACAGAACGCGATGGCAATCCGAATGAAAGCGCGTCGCGCAACAGGGCAAGCTTGGGTTACGCATCAGCATCAACTTGATGATCAGCTCACCTCTCCCGTCGCGGAGCACACGACAATCAAAAACGGAAAAGGAAAAGAAAAGAAAAAAAAAGATAGGTGCTGCAACCCAAAGAAAAAGGAAAAGAAACAAGACGAAAACAAACCAAAAAAAAAAAGGAAGAAGACGAAGAGAACAGAACGGCAACGTCGAGCGAGAACAGGGTCGGTGAGTCTACAACCCTCGCGGAGAGCGAGGTTGAACGAGAGAAGGTGTAAGGACCAAGGGAAGAGGCGGTGAGGTGAACAAACCGAAAACGCATTCACCAAACCCTCCCTCGCGACCGGACTTGCTTCTTCGCCTTTTCCAACTGCATCGTAACCAAAGCGTCATCCCTCCCTCCCTCTCGCTCTCTCTCTCTCTCTCTCTCTCCATCCCATATCCTCGCTCAAATTAATCAGACCCTGAACCCCAGCCCTTCTTTCTCCACTCTTTTCTGATTTTTTTTTCCCTTTTTGCTTTACTCATTTCTATTTTCGATTTGGCTCATCATCAACCAAGTCACACACAACTTCACTCTCAAGTCAACTTGCTCTCCCACTCGCTCTTCTCTCACACCTCTTTCTCTCTCCCTCTCCCGCTCCTTTCTTCTCCATAAGACGGCACCGCGACCGGACTCCTCCCACGACTGACGCAGGCCAAGGAGGGTCAAACCAGCCGAAAATATTGTCCGACTTCCATCCAACCCCAACCCCCACACAAGAGCGCACACACACACAAATAAACGCACAACAAGAGGCCAAGTTTGTGGCCACACGGACGAGGCCGACGCTCCTTATCCGAAATTCTTCAGCTCCCCCCCCCCCCCCCCCCCCTCTCTCTCTCACATACACTCTTCACACGCCTTTCCACATCATGGCGGCAGCAGGCACCCCGACACCAGCCAGTGATGACCTCCCGCAGTGGGGAAGAGGTGAGTGAGCCTCCAAGACCCTGTCTCGCTTCCTCGCCTTTTTCTCTCGCTCTTCCTCACGCACAGATACCCTTGACCGGCAAGCATCCAACCCTAACATGCCCATGTCAACCCGACGCCTATCCTGCATCCAATCCGCAATGCCTCATGTCAGACTGAATATCGCCATCTTGATCCTCTCCTTCCCCTCCCCTCCCCTACTCTACTCTCACCCCGGACCAGTTCTCATCACAGGTGGGACTGACTGGCCCATCCTCGGCAGAAAACCCGCAAAGGGCCAAGTCCAAGCTGTCAACGAGAAAGCGTAAGTAAAATGAACGCCACAAGAAAGACCCTCCAACCCCTCTACCCCCCTTTTTTAGCCTCTCGGCATCAGGTCCGAACCATATCCGGCTTTCGCTCGCGTCATTCCTCACCAACTCGACGTTAGCCATTCAAGTCTTAACATTTCGCAACCTCTTTCCTTGAACTCGACGGCTCGTGCCCTCGTTTCTTTCTGCTCCCCCCCATGCTTCTCCACCTCGCTTTATCAGCCCGGATCTTCCCGGGCCCCACATTCTTAGAGCCCTGTGCAATGTCAAGATGCGGAGGGTGATCACCTCCCACTCATCCTGCCACGCCGTCTTCCTCGCGGTCAATGGTGACGCTTACATCGTCGGAAGGAATGAGCAGGGACAGTGCGGCTTCCCAGTCAAGCCCGCTCCGGGCCAGATAGGAGGATTGGCCATTTACGAGCCTCTCAAGCTGGACAGGAAGACCATGTTCAGTCCTACCTTGCCTCAGGGAGACAATGGCAAGATTGTCGCCGCCGCCACCGGTAGGAGCCACACCCTTCTCGTCACAAAGAATGGCCAGATCTACTCGAGCGGCAGTAACGCGTTCGGCCAATGCGGTCATGAACGGCTGGGGAACTTTGAGATGTTCACGAAGATCGAGACGGCCGCTTACATCAAGGAGAAGGACCCGGTGATCGCCGTCTCGTGCGGTCTCACATTCAGCCTCATCCTCACCACGTCTGGGAAGGTGTATGCGCTAGGATCGAGTGAGAAAGGTCAGCTCGGCAATGGGAGGACGGGCGAGCACTTCATCAGTGGCAACAAGCTCGCCTTCAACACTTTCACCGAGCCGCTCCTGATCAAGGGCTTGGCAGACAAGAAGATCACCCAGATCGCCTGTGGCCAGCAGCACTCGATCGCGATGGACGAGGACGGCCTCGTCTATGCTTGGGGGTTCGGTGGTTACGGCAGGTTGGGAATCGGAAGTCAGCAGGACCAGCTCTTACCGGCGCTGGTGCCCCAATTCGCAAAGTGAGTCCCTCTCTCCCTAACCCCTCCGCTTCTCTCCTGAGCACAGCCTGATTTCCCTTCTTCCGCTGTCACATTGGGCTGACCCATGCTCCGTTCATCCCTCTCCATCCCTCTTCTCGATCCCCTTCCCACAGGGAGAACACGTTGACCAGGGCGAGAAAGATCTTCGCTGGCCCAACGAACAGCGCCGTCATTGATGGGCAAAAGATGTTCTGGCTGGCTGGAAAGTGGAAGAACTCGGGCGAGGGTTCCGCCGGTCAGGGATACATGACCTTCAAATACCTTCCGGATCTGATGGGTTGTCGAATCCGCAACGTCGGACTCGGAGGCGTCACGCTTTTCTGCACCGCTGAGGAGGATCCATCGCTGAGAGGTAGTCATGACGCCACCATGAATGTAGCGTGGGGCCAGAACGCTCAAAATGGCGAGCTGGGCCTTGGCCCGGACAAACCGAAGAGCGCCACCAAGCCCCAGAGATGTGAGACGCTGGACGGCATTTCGATCCTTGAAATTGCTGCAGGGCAAAACACGACGTACTGTGAGTCTCATGGCCGAGTCGAGTCGAAGCTAGTTCCAGGATAGAAGAGGAACGGGACGCGTTCACGGTCCATCGGTTGACACTGACGATGCGGTGCTCGATACCCTCATCCTCACTCGCGATCTTGACAGATGTCGCAAGAAACCTGGGGGAAGCATACTCAGAGCTGAACCGGTTCCCGGAGCACGTCGACTCGAGCGAGATGTGCGTCGTCTGCCAGGCAGAGACCAAACCCTCCCGGGCCAACCCGGGGGAAGAGGACGCTCTGCTGGAGTGTGAGAAATGCGAGAACCCTTACCACCTCTCCTGCTTGACGCCACCTCTGGAGGCTGTCCCGGACGGCGAGTGGCACTGCCCGCAGTGTGTCGCTGAAGCGGCGGATGGAGAGGAGGAAGAGGAGCAGAGTACAAATGCGAAGTCAGGCTCGGGGAAGAAGGCGGCCGGTGGCCGGGGGAAGGCCTCTGGAGCTGACGGGGACATCAACGAGAACGGAGAGGAAGCTGACGAGGAAGAGTCCAGCGCGACCAACGGCGGCAAGAGAGGGAGAGCCAAGCCCAAGGCCAATTCGGCGGGAGCCTCCAAGCGGAGAAAGACGTGAACTGTTACGCCTCGGCGGGACTTGGGCTTCCTACCTCGGCTCCACACTACCTTTGCCCTCGTTTTCGTGTAGCCTTGCACTCGCGACCCGTTTGGATCTTTTGGACATCGTATCGAAGGGACCTACATGTTTTTGATATCCTTACGCCCCCCCCCC
>KZ820245.1:0-16870 GCA_003144235.1 Violaceomyces palustris
GGGGGGGGGGGAAGGTCGACTCGGAACGCTCACCGTTGGAAACCCTGGATGGAGACGAGCCACTCGAGGATCTGCTTTCCTACGACGAGCTCCTTCTTCGCCCTGGTGAGGGCGACGTACATGTGGTTGACTTCGTCCAGGCTCCAGAGGTCGCTGATCTCGTTGAGCGTCGCTCCGTCCGTCCTTGGGTTGTGCAGGTTGGGTCGAAAGTCGTCCGCCACTAGGACCCTCTCCCACTCGAGACCCTTGGCCTGGTGGACCGTGCTGAGAACGACGGTCGCCTCGGCCTCCGAGCCGCAGAACCTCGATTCCAGCAGTCCTACCCTCTGAAGCAGGTCGGGTTTCTCGAACATGCTCTCGAGGCTGTAGACGAACCCTAGCTGGCTCTCCCCCCCGCCTCCTTCGTCGGCTTCCACCCTCTGCGCCAGCTCCTTCCAGCTTGAGAATTCCCTCAGGATCGATCCCCGGCTCATCGACTTGGACTGGTTGTGGTAGAGGATGTGGCCGTCCCTCAGCAGGTCGATCATCGCCTTGGGTTGCAGGTTCTGGCTCGTCTTGAGGTAGATCTTGTGCGGTAACGCGAGCCTCGTCGACAGTCGGATCGCGTCCATAGTCAGCTCGCAGTTGGTCCTGTAGATCCTCGTGTGCCGAAGCGATTCCCTCTCATCCTCTTCCAGAACCGACCCTCGCCCGCGCCCCACCTCTTTTCCCTTCTCCGCCACCACCTCAACCCTATCGAACCCAGCCAGGGCGGCGGGGGGACGCGGCATCACGGGGTTCTGTCCCGAGAGGTCTAGCAAGGTAGGCGACAATGTGGGGGAATCTCCTTCCCCATCCCCCTCGTCCCCACCTCCACCGCTCCTCTTGCGACTGCTCGCATAGTAGACCTTGTCCCCAAGTCCCTTGACGCCTCTGAGCAAAGGTTTCCTCGCCATCTGATCCCAAGGCGGGTTGGCTTTCAGACCTAGTATTTTCGTGGCGATGCCGGCGACCGAGTCGCCGAACCGGAAGCTCTGCGTCAGCTCGAACCTGGCCGTGGGAGGGTAGACCCGGTCATTGAAGGCCTTGGCGGTCCCTCCCCTGAAGCCGTAGATCTTCTGGTAGACGTCGCCGACGACCAGGATGCCGCACTGCTTCCTCGCCCTCAGCAGGATGGCCGCCTGGGCGGCCGACAGGTCCTGGGCCTCGTCGAGCAGCAGAACGTCGTAATTGCTAAAGAATGGGTCCGGCTCCAGCGCTCCTCGCAGGTGGAGCAGCTTGACGTACGCGTCGTGAGGGCACCGTACCGTGTTTCCCCTCGAGTCCTTGCCTGACTTGATCATCTCCCAGAGCTCCCTCGTGCACCCGACCACCTTCTCCGGCGAGAGGTCCGTGTCGGTGATCATGTTGCGCGGTAGGTGGATGTCCTTGTCGATCTCGGTATCGTCCGAGTAGAGGAACCTCTGGAGCGTCCTCAGCACGTAGGTGGCCACGGCCATGGGGGAGAGTTTTCCATCGCCCGACGACCTCGCGTCCAGCAGCGTCGATCTCGATTCCTTCGTCTCCTTCCCCTCGGGCAACCTCCCCGCCATGAGCTCGACCACGTCCTTGGGCCTCACGGATCCGAGTGGCTGGTTTTCCGCGAGACTGACCTGCTTCAACGCGACCGAGTGCATCGTTCTGCAGTCCACGTTGCTGGGGAACCTCTGCCTGGCCGAATTGGCCGCCGAGACATTGAAAGCGATGTAGAGGAACCTCTTGGCGGGCCTCGACTCGGCGTACGCCAGTAGCGACCGCGTCTTGCCCGTCCCCGCGAAGGCTTGGACCTTCACCACCTGGCCCGGTACGACGTCGGTCTCGACAAACCTCCTCTGCTCCTCGGTCAGCTCGAACCGTCGCGGGGACGCCCCGGCTCCGCCACTCGGTCGTGGTCGGTTCGGGTGGCGGGGAGAAAAGAAGTCCGTGATCGCCTCTCTGCAGTCGGCGTCGAGGAAGTGTAGCAGCTGAGACGACGGCGCGGCGGCTCCGCCCGAGCATGCCGAGAAGCTTTGCGAGATCCTCAGCACCGCCAGGAAGAGCCGGACGAAGCAGAGCACGTCGATCGCCGAGGCCTCTGGCAGCAAGGTAAAGATCTCGGCGGGTCCGACCAGGCCGACCAGGAGCCTTTCGCCGAACTGGGTCAGGCACGACGCGGACGCAGAGCCAGGCCTGGCGTGTTTAAGCGCTGGAACCAGTTGGTAGATCTCGGTCGGCTCGCGGTCCGTCATGCCAAAGTCGCTCAGGGCATTCGAGTACTGAGAAAGCATGTCGGCCTCCACGCCTGAGCTTGGTCGAGCTCCATCTTCAGCGGCAGAGCCGTGCGACGCTACAAGCGAGGAGGCGGGGAGGAGGAGTGGAGCACCTGCAGGATCATGGTTCCGATTGCCGCGCCCGCCACCGCCACAGTTGCTACTTGAAAAGACATGGTTGTCAAAGAGGGACCGATGATGTTGAAAGGAGGCTAGCCTCTTCCTCCAAGGGGCGAAGGACTTTGAGTGGACAAAGGGTCTGAGCCTCCTGTCGACTTTGAGCAGGTTTTGGATATCGGGGAAGGAGAGGTGACCGAGGATGAGGAAGACCACCTCCCTGGGGAGCCATTCTAGGATGGTCCTCCGAGGCGGGCAGAGGGTGATGGACTGGTGGGATCTCGAGCGGCCCCAAGACCTCTGGGAGAGCTTTGGTTGCGAATATTTGGGTGTTGGAAGCGAGGGCCTCTCGGGGACGGAGATCTGGCGGGTCAGCTTCTTTCGAGGAGGTAGATGGTGAGGAGGAGGGTTGAGATGGTGTTTGAGGAGTTGCTGCTGGTGTTGGTGTTGGATGGGTCGGTGGCGGTCTGTGAGCGTGTAAGTGGAGGAGGAGGAGGTGGTGGTGGTGGTGGTAGAGGAGGTAGTGGAGGTGAGAGGTGGGGGGAGCATGATTCGCCCCCGTGGGTGAGTCGGAAAAACGAGCAGCAGGTCCCCTTTCCTTGACTCGGAGAAAGGCAAGGTGATGGTGGCGAAAGTGACAGTGGCGAAGTCGGTAGTGGAAGCCAAGGGGTAGAAGGAAGGAGGGAGGAAGGAGATTTCCGGGCTCTTGGGCAAGGAGAAGAAAACAACAGGTTCAAAATCATTCCAACCACGCGCCCCTCTTTTGTAGGTTGCGAGGGAGAGTGTTTGTGCGTTTGGAGACAGAGAGGAAGAGAATGGAGTTGCAAGGTGAGAGGGACGGAAGGAGGGGAGGAGGGTGAGGGACGACGAAGGCGATGACGATGAGGACCACCTGAAGGAGGGAGGCAGTAGCATACATCCCTTCCTTCACCACAACCACCACCACAAACCCATCACTTCGCCTTTTCCTTCCTTCTCCCTGCCATGATCGTCTAGTTCATGCAGGCTTTCGTACTGAACATCATCAACGACGAAGACCTGCTCACATCAGAAGAAAGGTAGGGAATCGACGGTGGCGGCACGCTTCTCCCGATCCCCTTCATCCACCAGGATGGACAGGCGATCGTGGTCGTCATCGTCATCCTCACTTAAGCCAAGCTCTTCAGCACGCCAACCTCCACCTTCCTGCTCCTCCTCCTCCTCCTCCTCTCGACCGACCAACAGCCAGAGGCTCCCAGGTGCAACCTCTTCGCTGAGGGTTCAGCTCTCCCCATCCGAGCTAGCAAGGCAGACTTCGACCCAATCCTACAAGGATCAAACCGACCCAGGACGAACCTCTACCTTTCTCCAAAGACCTCGGCAGCTACCATCCCCTTCTTCGCAAGGGTCTTCCCCCTCGACGGTGTCGTTGACGCTCCCTCCAAAGTCCGACGCCCAGCTCATCACCGCCTCTCTCCTCAACAACCTCTCTCACCAGAAGCTCGTCCTGCATCATCAGGAGAAGCTCATCGTCACTCCTCGAAACAGTCTCGAGTTCTTCAAGAGGTCTCTAGGCCTTTTCAACCTCTCCACCTACCTCGAGGTCGTCGAGGAGAGGCGGCTCTCCCTCCTCTGCCCCTATCCCACCTGCGGTAATCCTCCTCCCAAACCTCGCGGTGGCACTCACAGGATCTCGCTCGGTTCGAGAAAAGTCACCAGGAACCGAGGCCTTGGTTTTGGCGAGGACGGCGACGAACATGGAGGCGCTAGCCACGAGAGAATGTGGTTCTGCTCTTCGGAATGCTGGAGGAGGTCCGAATGGGTCTGTAGGTACGTCTTGAGGGAGAGCGTTATGGTTGGGAGAGCGGAGTCAGCATCTGCTTCAACCGCAGCAGAAGAGGCCGAGCAAGATGAAAAAGGTCAAAACTGGGAAGAGATCGAGTTGTTGGAGGACCTCAACGGCGATGCGGAGGTGGAGGAGAGGTTAATTCGCCAAGGTGATTCCCGGGGGGAGGATGTGGTCAAGATTGAGAACGAAGCCAAAGGAGGCGGAGGAGGAGGACGCGGGAAAGTCGACAAGGGGGAAAAGAAGGTCGAGGAGGAGCAGGACGTCAGGTCGCTTTTGGACTCGTTGGTCATCGTCGAGAGGGGGAAGTCGAAAGAGGATGACCTCCGTGACGGGGCGAGCAAGACCGGAGTCCTAGATACGGCCCTCGAACGCCAGGTTTCGAACAGCGCCTCGAAAGGCAAAGTCGTCAGTTGGGAGGTCGACCTGCCCGACCACCTGTTGAAGCCGAGTCAGGGTGCAAACAAGGAGGAGGATAGGAAAATGACCGGAACTAGGAATTCCAACGAGAATCCCATCCAACCGGAACGAGCGAGTGGGCGAGAGGCTTCGTCCAACTCTGACGGTCGGGATGATGGTGACGACGACGACGAAGACGAAGACCACGACGCGGATCTGTTCCTAGGATTGAATCAATCCGTAGCCGTCCTAGGTGGCTTTGGAAGGAGCGGGAAACACGGTCTGCAGATGAAGAATTTGGCCAACCAGATCATCAAGACTTCGAACACGAGAGCCTTTGGATCCAACTCTGTCGTGCCCTTCGCCGACGCCGAGGATCTTGGCAGGATGGGACGGGAGAGCCAGGGGATGGGAGAAGGTCGAGAGGATGAGGAACGAGGGGAGGAGCAGGAGGAAGGAGAGGCTAGCGAAGTGGACGAGGAGGAGGAAAGGCTCAGAAGGGAGACCATCAAGATGATGGAGGAGGCCATCAAGATCAGGAACGCTCAAAGGGAACTCGGTCTACTCCCCTGAGGAGAGATGACCCTTCGTTTTCCATCCGAAGGACCTCTTGTGATTGAGTGCGAACGTCATCCCTTAGGCCGGGGGGCCTCACGCCTGCCTTTCTTGCCCACGCGCCCCCCCTCCGCCAGCCCATGGCGATTTCTTCTCGCTCATCTTCGCTGACTTGACCGCGACACGGTAATGACATGATCACGGTAAGGGAAACGGCCGTAGGATAGGGGGATGACAAAATGAATTGTGAGACTAGCTTCAAGCCATGGAAAAGGGTGCTCTGTTACAAGGCGCTGGTTGTTCGATTGTTCGAACCCAGCCGCGAGCGATGGAACGAGGAAACAGGGAAAACGGTATCGTTGGCCATGACTTGCAAATGGAATGAACAAGTAGAGAACAAAGAAAAAGAAATGAACAAGTAGAGAACAAAGAAAAAGAAAATGGCGGTCTTATCGCGAAGTTACACTGAAGGAAAGAGAACTGGCTTCACAAGATGTTGGTAGCGTTGGTGCAGGCGTACTTGTCCTGGATCTTTCCGTCGAACCTGTCGGTGATCCATTTGAAGTTCCCGCCGGAGCCAACAAAGTACTCGGTGACGTGCTCGCCTATGGCGTCGACCACGTACTGGATCGAGGCTCCTCCGGCGCATTGGTCGTTGACGTACTGGGTCACCGGGGCGGCAGGGATGATCTCGTCGGTGCCCGCCTGGTAGATGTAGCGAGGGAATTTGTTGACGATGTTGGGGCTCCCGTCGGCGTTGTAGCCCAACTTGTTGAGCGCCGTATACTTCTTGGGGATCGGGTCCTCCAGTGGGTTCTCCCTGTTGATGTAGGTGAAGAAGTCCTTGAAGGCATACGTCGCCAGCTCCTTGGGGATGCACGAGCCGTTCCTCAGGTCGGCGATCGCAGCCGTCCCGTTAGGGAAGACGTACTGGTCGAGGTAGGCCTGGAAGTCTGGGTAGACGTTGGCAAGTCCAACCAGCCCGGCTCCGGCGAATCCGGCGTAGAGTCCCTTGTTGAGGCTCAAAAGGAGACCCTTTGGATCGACCGGCGTCCCGCCGTAGGCGGCGCCGATGATGTTGAGCTCTGGTGCGTACGATCCCGCCAGCTGAGCTCCCCAGGCTGAGGCATGGGCACCTCCAGAGTAGCCCGTCAGGATGATCTTGTTGCCCGTAGGGTCGGGGACCGACGCCTTGTGGCTCAAGGTCGCCCTGATACCGTCCAGGACAGCCTGGCCCTCGGTATAGCCTGCGATGAAACCGGACTTAGATCCTTCGAAGTCCGGGGCGACCACCGTGTAACCATTGGCCAAGCCGTTGTTGATGACGTCGGCCTGAGGAGCCGTCAGGAGCGCCGCATTGGATCCGGAGTTGCTGATCAGGGCCCACGAATTCGTGCAGTCCAGGGCGGCTGAGTCCTCGAATAGCTGGACCGAGAGGATGCGTGGCGGCGAGGCCGGCTTCTTGGGGACAAAGATGGTGGCCACGGTTGCGTCCGCCTCATTGGTAGCGCTGGTCGTCCTGTAGAGGATCTGGGTGGCCTTGGCAAGGTTGGTAGCGGAAACGATCGTCTTTCCAGTCACGTCCCTCTCGGAGAGGACCTGTCCTGGCTTTGCTGCGGCGGCCGTAGCTGGGACCTTGTAAAAAGGATCCAGGGTGGGTTGTGGGAAGCCTTCGACGGCTCTTTGGGCCAGGCTTTGAGCCACGTCCCTAACCGACTCAGGTCGGCGCTCCATTCGGCCTGTCCGGATGGAGCCTGCCGAAGCGGTGGCGATAGAAGACATGGCGAAGGCCAAAGCCAGAGCTGAGACGAGAGAGTTTGTCAACATCTTGAATGGTGATGGGTCTCTCTGCGAGAACGCGGGTTGAAGATGTAGAGAGAAGGGGGGAAGCGAAAGAATGAAGCGAGTGTGGAAGGATAGATAAGGAAAGGAAGAGGATGACCTTTGGTGAGTACAGGGGCTGTCGGAGAAAAGGTGTGAAGATCCAGTTCGACTTGGGGGAGTGAGAATGCGAGAGGGAATCAGAGCTTGGAAGAACGAAGGTTGATTACTGGGAGTGGAAAGGAGAATTGAAGTGAGAGTGGAAGTTGTGGGAGTGGGGAGTGGGGAGTGGGAGTGATTGGTTCTGAGAATATGGGGAAGATTGGGAGCAAGTCATCCGTCCTGGATCCAGAACCGTCTTTCGGAGTCTGGAGCTCTGGACATTTTATACGAAGTCATCATGTGTATCCTCTTTCGTCTTCTTCACAGGAAGACAGGATCCAGGGAGGGAGGCCCATGGTGCGGTTCGAGACACAAAGCACGATTTTCTGTGAGGAAACTTGAAGGAGTGAAAGGACCGCCTTGTGGCTCCTCACTTGCTTTGGGAGATGTTGAAAACGAAACCAAGATGTTGGAGGGAAGGGTTCGATGGAGGAAAGCCAGGATAGGACCATAGATCTGAGAGAGAAGTGAGCCGGCAAGCGAGGGATCCTAAATCAAGACAGCAATCAAAAGAAACCAAGTCCAAGCTATCATAGTCCACGATCAGCTTGAGATCCTTAATCTAAGCCAGAGCTCGGTTTCCTTTCTATCACTGCCAAGCGAGGGAGGGACGAGGGTGGGTTATCCTGCTGGGTCAAAGACGGTCGGCTTGGATGGGGTGGAGAAGGGAAATGAGCGGAAGAAGAAATTTTGGTGGAAGCGGGGTAGGTCGATCAAAGGGTTCAATCGTTGAGACTCAGTCGTACCTCGGCTTTGGGTTCGAGGTCTCCCTGCTCTGCATCTCTACACTTCGCGGCGAGAATGACAAGGTAGCGGATCCTCGAGGTTTTTGTTTCTTCTTCTTTCCTTCACTCTTTTTCTCACTCCCTTTCTCCCCTTTCACGGTTTGCGGGGGAAGCTTAAGAGGAAAGATGGACTCCTGGGTGAATGAGTCTCGCCTCGCTACCCGCCGCCACCTCCAGGATCGACTTGGACATCCTTGGTTTCTTGCAACTTTTCTTCTCCTCCGCCGCATTGTCTGCCGCCAGTCCTCGGCTGGGAGATAGATTGGATGATGCTTGGACGGATGGAATGGTTCACTAGTGTGTTGGTCATTGGACCTCCCATCTCGTCCTCTTGCCCTTACTTTCCATCCCAGCCCATCAGACAACCCCAAGGCGCTTGTCGTCGTCCAAGCCGAGTTGAACCGAAGGGCAACAGGACCCTCCTCTCTCTCACACAAACAACAGCACACGCACCCTCACTGTCCCCTCTTCCCCTCATCCTTGCGAGCCTTTGACAGGCAGGAAGCAAGGAAAGGTAACGCACGGGCTCGGTAGAAAAAGGGAGGAGGCGTCCAAAAGCGTCGAGCATGCCTTCCCTGTGCATGCGATTGTTTGCATCTGATGCAACTGATTCGGATGTATGCTGTGTCAGCTTGGGTGTGCGTGTGCGCGAGTGCATGCGCGGTGAGTGTTTTGAGGACTGCACAGCGTCTTCTGGGTCAATCACGACAAACTGGCATCGTGATGAAAATGTTTAGTTGAGCAGGGGATGGTTGAGCATGTTGTCAACGAAGAGGCAGGCGAGCGTTCTCGACGGGGGAAGGTGGAGAGGAGGAGGAGGGAGGCGGAGAGAGATGCGGCGACGCGGCGCCGCTCCATCGTTATCGATGGGACTGACAAAGACTGATCTTCGATCGATAGCAGTGTTCCACCTTCCATCCATCCTCATCTCTCTTCTCTCTTCCTTTTCTTCTTCTCTTTTTGGATTGGTTTTCCTCTCGTCCTTTCCTTCTTGATGCCCTCTCCGTCCTCTCTTTCCTCACGAATCCTTTTTTTTTTTGATTGGGGGATACCCAAGACAAGGCATTTCACTTTCGAAAAGGTCGTATCCGATCAGATCATGGATCTCTAATGCAGCCCTCATGTCGCACCTTGATCTTGGTCTTGCCTCGTCGAGTGACTCTGTGTGCGTGAGAGAGAGAGGAAGGCAAAGGAAGAGGCCGCCTCTCCTTGTGACTCTACGACTCTGGCCCTCCTTCCTTACGCTTGTCCAGGACGAGTGTCAGACCGAGGATGTTCGAATCAAGAACGTTTTTCTGGTCTTTCCTTGATCGAATCGGTCTCTCTCTCTCTCGAAACCGCTCCTGGGAATCCACAACCTCCCTTACTCTCACTCACACCCGGCGCCCCTCTGACTGCTTTCGATCGTGGATTGGAGGGGCAGCGGAGTCAGGGATGAGGTGGCGTGCTTTCCCCCTTTCCCTCCGCCCAAGCCATGGCTCTTCGTTCCGTTCTCATAGCACAACGCCGTGACCAGGATGGCGCCCATTCTTATTTCGATTCACCTTTGAGAGTGACGTTAGGATTCAAGTTCCCCTCTCCTTATCGTCTTGATGGGGTGAATCCAAGTTCCACCACAGACTGAGTACATCAACGATTGAAATCAGTGAGACCTCTCTGATCAGTGCATGGCGATCTCCCTCCCCCTCTCTCCTCCCGCTCCCTTCCACTCACTCCACCTCCATATTGAAGCCTGGCCAAACAGGATGGGATCTCCTGGTTCTCTCTTCCTCTTTCTGCACGAGAGGGAGGGAGGGAGGGAGGGAGGCTGAAGAGTCTTCCGCAATGAATCGTGAGACCCGAGGCTGTCACCTCGTTATTAATCTGATAGATCTCGCTTAGCGTGGATTACGGTCGTGGATTCGAATTGGCTTCTTCCCCACTCCTCTTTCCGCTTTGTCCCCCTGCCGCAGGCGTCTCTCTCCTCATCATCTACCACCTCTCTGACTTACGCAGAGGGGACAGGATGGTCGGGTCTCCTTCCCAAGGTCTGATTGATGGCGTGCGGATCTTCCACTCCGCTCCGGAGGGTTCCAGACCATAGGAACAGGGAGTAGGCGAGTTTGCCATAACACTCCCCCGACAGGAACCAGTTGAAACCCTTCCCCGTCCTTGGTCCCTTTCTCCCCCCTTCACTTTCCTCAATTGGCATCAACGCCGTTCACGAGAGAATGAGAGCAAGGCGTGGACGGGGGAAAGTGTAGAGGTGAATACCTTAGCACCAGTGACATCTTTGATTCCTCAGCTCGGCTTCCGAGGGGCCGAGTTGTCGAGGTGGCGTTGCGCACACACACAGCAGAAGCGACTTGGAGATGAACATCTGGCCTTTTGAGACCCCTTTCATAGATTGAGATCACCATTCGAATGCCCCCCTCCCCTCCCCCCACCCACTTCCTCCCACTCCTTGACGGAGATTCCTCTTTCAATCCCTTCATTGTGTGCCCCTGACAAGGAGCCAAGGGAGGAAGGAGGCGGGGGAGAAAGCCAGGTGCAAGGTTCGGAGGATGAATGCGTCTCGGCGGATTGGGAAGTGCTCGGATCCTCGTCTGCGCTCAGAGATGGTTCATCTTTCCAGACGATCCCGTGTGGGGAAGGAGGTGGAGAAGGTGTAGAGAGCCCGCTGGGAAGGGAGGGGGAAGGGAGAGAAAGAATGAGGGATCTTCACTCAAGCGGGAAAGTGAAACAGCAAAGATAGCCAGGGAGAAGGGCAAGCCCTCCACCCCAAGTCCGAGTAGATTCATAAGATTGATACAAAACGAAGTCTCGAATCGGGCTGAAACGACCACTGCCAGTCCCGGACCCTCCGCCCCTAGCGTCGTTCGCAAAGCGCTCGGAACAATCTGGCGCCTTCGGATTCACCTTGGCGCCGAAGCTCGATTCCATCCCTTTGCAAGAAGCAATGGACCTTGATCAGATTCCTCACTTTGGAGCAGTACAGGGGACCCTGACGCCGCCGGCTTTGTTCGGAGGTTCGGTTGGCCTCTCCCATCTTTAAGCATTCGAATCTCTGCTCCTCCGGTAGGATTTGACACTCCAAGGCTTTGAGGCCGCGATCGTCAAAGAGGCTCCTCGATCTGCACTGATCGACGACCAGCTGAGCACCCTCGCCATCTCTCCCACGAGTCAACAGGGAGAGGTCGTACTCGTAGACGTCTTCGTACTCTACCTCCATCAGCCTCGGCGAAAGCCCGAGTCCTTCCCCTTGGAGCAGCTTTGGTAGAGGCAGAGATCCAGACCGAGCGTCACGATCATCGGATCCCCGCTGTAGGTAGGAGGAGGAGAAGTCCCTGCTCGGACCACGCTCACGGGCGGCAGCGTCGGCAGCGTCAAGTCGCTTGGTCCCTACCAGGTCGGCTTGGTTGGTCTCCTCGGGCCTTAAGAGCAAGGCCTGTTGCTCATCCACCCTCTCATCACCGGAAGGAGCCGAGCCGACCGGGGAAGAGGATATCAGAAGGAGGAAAAAGGCAAGGAGCATCACCACCACCACCTGTGGAAGGGTGCAAGGCTTTCTGCGCGCCGACTTGCCCTTCCTAGCATCCTTCCGTCTCGTCTCTTCGCAGCTGGAAGAAGACCATGTTCCAATGTCGACAGGGACCACACGGAGGAAAGCGAGGTCGGTAGAAGGGCGATCCTTTTCGAAAAGATACGCAGAGATAGCAGGGGGAAGAGAGTTCGTCTTGGACGTTCGGGCAAAAGTGGAAAAGCTTGAGTTTCGGACCAGCCAGACTCCCTCCCTTTCTTTTTTCATCTCCTTTCTTCCACTTTTTGTATTTTCTCTCTTTTCCCCCGTTATTTTTCTGCTGTTGTGCCGCCCTTCTCACGGTTCTCCTTTCTTTTGATTTTTTTTTTTCGAAATAAAGAGGGAAAGGGAGAGGAGGTTCCGGGATTGAATAAAAGCGGATACCGAGGAGAAGAGGAGGGAGAAAGAGAAAGAAAGAGAGGACTGGGGGAAGAGAAGGGGGGGGTTCAGAGGTGAATGCATGCTCGTATTTATCGACCCCTCTCCTTGGACGGCGAGATCCAGCGTGAATCCTCGCTCAACCAGGGTCTTGGCAAGGACCGACTGCTCCGCTCATCCTCGTCCTCTCCCTCTCTTCGCCACTTCAGAACCTCGATGGACGGCTTCCGATGGCGGGGCGATGGCGAGGAAACCTCGGAGCGGACGATCTTTATTTTCTTTTTTATACGGAGAAGAACAACAAGAAGGGCTTTCCTCAGCCCCATCAACCTAGACCTTGTGGGGAAGGGAAAGGAAGCCATCACGTGATTCTGGGTTTTTCGTTGCGAGATGGAGAGGCGAGAGGATGTGATTGTGGTGATTTCCCTTTCGGTTGGGAGAGGCCCCGGTTTCGCCGGCGGGGGTTGCACACCTTCCTTCCCCTTTCAAATGCCAAAGGGAAAAAAGAAAGAGAGGGGAGAAGGGAAGGAGGGAAGGAGGAGGAAGGGGGGGACAACAATTTGAAAGACGAGCAAAAGTTGGGGGAACAAGATCCTGTCCGGCCTTTCGCACAAGCCAAGTCCAAGGTTTCGCGTTTTTGATCCATCCTTGCCCTCTTGACTAACCTTTGGATAATTCCTATTCATCGTGATTGTTCTCGTTCTCGCCAGTCCCAAGTCCTCCCTGTCATCAGTCAGTCAGTGGGTGACCCATACGCTGAAGATTCAGTGCCCATATCCGGTATCCACATCTGCCCAGACTCTTGGTCAAGCCCACCATCTCCAGATCACACTTCACTCCTCTCGTTCGTATCGCTTTTTCACCTCACAGATCCTACGGCGAGGTCGCTGCTCCCGTATTTGGTATTTGGTCCCCACCACTTTCTCTGACACCTTTATCAATCCGTCAAAAGCGACCTTGCTCAGCAGCGATCGGATTGGACTCGGAGGAACAGGATCCCACCTCGCGCCGATCATTGCTTTCTCGGCTGAGCAGCCGCCTCGTTCTTCCTCCTTTCCCTCCCCCTTACCCCCTCTTTTCTCTACCTACATCTCCATCCCCACCTTTTCACGCAATCACACCCCTTTTTTCTCTTTTCCTTTCCCTATCTTTTGCCACCCTATCTCTTTAGCTAGTCGAGTTGTCGCGATCCCTTGGACTTAGCCAAAACCCCCGTTTTCCAACCCTTCCCACCTCGGTCTGAACCAGAACGCCAGCTCAGGCCTCTCTCTCTTCGCCCGCCATCACAAGGAGGAAAGGGGGGCGGGTGAAATCGGAGTCATCAGACTTTTCAGTCGGAGCGAGCCATCCTTGAAACCATCATCCACACGCTGAGGGGGGAGAGAGAGAGAGAGAGAGAGAGGCGAAGGAGCGAAAAGCCATTGTCACCATCTCTTGCCCATCCGATCCCCCTCTAGACGTAATAGGGTCAAACCGCCACGTACGACATGACCGGCCAAGGTGAGAACCCTTCCCATCAAGCTTTACCCACATCCTTGCCTTCCCTCTTCTACTCCGTGGGAGCTCGCTCATGCTGAGAGTAGTACCACCTTGGCTAATCCCTCGCAAACCTGCAACCTGTCCTCCTACGCTCTCTTCAACACAGCCAACGTGTCGATCCTTCCTCACCTGGCTCATGCCCTAGCCCGGATATCCAAAGTCCAGCCCAGGACCATCGTCTCGCCCCCTACGCAACCTCGGAGAGCGAGCGTCGCCATCCTCGTTAGGGTCAGGCCCACCCCAGAAGATGAAGCATGGCTTGCCAAGAACCTCGACCCCGAGGATCAGCAGGGCATTAGCAGCCCCCCGTCCACCTCGACCCCCCAGCAGCCGGCTGCGATCAACTTTGGTTTTGGCAACAGTGGCAGACCTGGTACCCAGGATCCTCTCGAAAACTCTGCCGTCTCGGAAGGGATGATGGCCAACAGCGGGGTTCACCTCAGCAAGGCTTCCCTGCCGGGGAGATCTTCGAGCCAGGAGGGTGGTTCCGCCTCCGGACGTTCGAGTCTCGGCTCATCCAACCAGGCAGCCGATCAGGATGTCGTTTCCGTACTTTCCGGCTTCTTTAGCCAGCCTTGGGTCAAGAGGGGCACGCCCGAGATCCTCTACATCAAGAGGGCGGCCAGGCAAGGTGACAAGTGGTCTTCTCACGTCGCGTTTCCCGGTGGCAGGAAGGAGGAGGGGGACGAGAATGGGCTATACACTGCCATGAGGGAGACCTGGGAGGAGGTAGGGATCGATCTTGCCGAGAAGGAGTTCCAATGTGTCGGCCAACTCGATGATAGGGAGATCACGACGAGTCTAGGCAAGAGACTGCTCATGGTACTCAGTCCTTTTGGTGAGTCGTTCCAGCCTCCTTTCACGCAAAGAACCTGCTGCATCCCTGCTGGCCTCCGCTGACGATCCTCTCGCCCCCCATTTCCACCAAATCTGACACCTTCTTCCCGTGTCGTGATGAACCAGTCTTTGTGCAGACCTCCCCTTTCTCTCCATTACCTGATCTTCAACCTTCCGAGGTTGCGTCTGCACACTGGATCCCTTTGTCTCTCCTCTACACTCCGACTCCAAAGTGGGGCGCGATGAGCATCGACATCTCAAGCCGGCTGGCTCCCAAGAGCCCCTTCGTACGGTGGTGCCTGAGGGCTCTGGTGGGTAAGATGGACTTCAAGTGCATCCGCCTACCGAACGAGCCTGTCGCCATCGCCGAGTTTGAGGAGGACGAGGACCAGGAGGCCTTGATCGGGGCTAGGGTCGCCAGGGAGGAACAGCTGGTTGGGGAGAAGCAGGAGCTGAGACTTTGGGGATTGACCTTGGGGATGACCCTGGATCTCTTGTCTCACATGACAACCTATCCCCTCTCATCGACCAACTCGGCGGGACCCATCTCCCCCCTGAGAGCCTCGTCACCGACTTGGCATATCGATCCAACGTCCCCTTCCACAAGTTCCCGAGGACCCTCCTCTGACAAGCTGACGAGCAATGTCCAATCCTCGCGGGTGGCCCCGAGCCCGCTCGGTTCCATCTCCAAGATTATCAACATGATCAGGGACGAGTGCCACCTCGACCCACCGCCTCTGGCCAACGCCTTGGCGCCGAGCTTGACGAGCGTCTTCCCGAGGTTCAGCTACCCGGACGTCAACTTTTGGATCTGGGTCTTTGGATGGAGGTACAGGAACGTTGTCAGGGGATGGCAGAACAACATCGGTACCAGTTTGGAGAGGAGGGTCAATTGGTCCGGTATGGCGCTCGGCGCATTCTAGTGAGTTGTTCGGTCAGCTTTCGTTCCTGGACTTGCACTAGTCCATCACTATCTTTCTCTCCCATCTTTCGAAATGATAGCGCATGGTGGAGATCTCTGACCAAACCCCCCCTCCCCTCCCCCTCTTCTTCAACGATCCTTTCCTCAACCAAATTCGAAATTAAAAAAACTGGAAATGACACGGTTCCACTTGCAAACAGCTCGGCAGTCAGAAGGGCCCTGGTGGTAGCCATCGTCCTGAGGGCCTTGGGACTCTTCAGCACGGCGACCTTGGTCGGCTGGTTGGCGGGTAGGAAAATCCGGAGGGCGAGGAATGGACTGCCAGGCCTCGGTCTGGAGGAGATCTTTTCCAGCCTCAGGGATTAAAAAAAAGTGACTCTGGCTTGGGGTCAGCTTGAACGAAGCGGTTCAGGCCTAGATTTTTTTCTTTAACCAAACTCGCCTTCCTCGTACGACCCCATATCCCCTCCCCCCCCCCTTCTCTTCCTCTCTCATTCCTTTCCACTTTTGCAAGAAGTGGGCGGAAGAGAGGGAGGGAGGGCAAGGAGCACCCTCACCATCCCCAGTTCTACTTCCATGGCCACAACCCTTTCCCTCCCAATTCGGATCATGGATCCAAAAGATCCTTCATTGGGAATGGGAGAACCTTGCGATCCTCCTACTTTTAAGCTTTGGGTATACCTCGTGCCCCTCCCCTTTCGGGATCCGAAGGGGAAAAAAAATCCTCTCCTCGCTCGCTCCAAGCCTGTCTCGCTGAGCGTGAAATGAAAAAGGAACAGGGAGAGGGAATGTGTGCATGTGTGTGTGATTGGTTGTGCCGGGGGGGGGGGGAAGTAGGTGTGCAAGCCGAGAAACCCCGAAGCGTGGGGGGAGTGGAGAGGGAGAAACTCGTAAAGAAAGGACGAAAAATGAAAAGAAAAATGAAAATGAAACGCATAAGAAGAGGAAGGAGACGAAGGTGTTGGAAAACAGGGGCAAAAAAGATGGGGAAGGAAGAGAAAGGGTGAAAATGGAGTTGGGAAACGAAAAATCACCCGAAACGTGGTATGGAGCCCCGCCTTTCTCTCTCTCTCTCTCTCTCTCTCTCTCTCTCATCGTGGGTTTGATCACCAAAGATGGGGGATCCTAACCCTTACGCATCCCAACCTCGAAACTACCCACTTCGTCTCGCCAAACAGGAGAAGGAGGAGAAGCCTTGCGTGAAAAGAAAAGAAAATCCAGAATTGAACTCTCAAACTATGCGGGAGGCGGGGTTCCCAGAAAAGCCTTCCCCCTCCTCCTTTCTTCTTCCTTCCTCTCTCTTCGGACGTCGAGGAAATTTCCGAGGTAATGTGACCTTTCCCTCTTTCCCCTCGAAACCCCTGCCCCCCTCCGCCGAGGTGATTGGTCGACCTGGACTTGCTCTCTCTTGGTTTTCTCTTCTCTTTCCAGGGGGGAAAAGGGAAAGTTGAATAGTGGAGGGCGTTCCGGAAACATCCACTGAATGACATTACGAAAGAAGGAAGAAAGAAGAAGAAAAGATCCAGAGAGAAAGAGACCTTCCTCCCCTCATCCTCGTCCAATCGTTCACTACCGGGCCGAGGGAGAAAGGGAAGAAGGGGGGGGAGGTGACCTTCACGACCAGTCCGAATCTCCTCTCTCCTGTCCCCACGACCCACCAAAACCCCCTCCCCCTTTCCCTTCCTTTCTATTGGTCGTAGAGGT
>KZ820246.1:0-16833 GCA_003144235.1 Violaceomyces palustris
GGAGGGCGAACTCGGCATCAATGAAGTGTGTACTTATGGTGTTCAGGTCGTGGGGGATAAAGGTTTCATTCAAGGTAGCGTCTGGATGATGATGACCGACATCTCGGAAGGTGTCCTCGATGCAGCCTTTTCTGATTGAAAGGGTGAGTTGTGTCACATGGTCGTTCATCGCGACCAAAAGCTGATAAGGAGCGGGGAGACCAAGTTGAAGGGAGAGCAAGGAAAGGTTGGGTTGGGGGAAATCGATCATCCTCTCCACCTTGCTCCACACTACTGAGTCATGAGAACATGAAATAAGCGAGGTGAAGCATATCTCGATCCCTTCGCTGGACCCACTGGTGGAGTGGGAGAGTCTTTCTTTGTTCGTAAGTTCTCACAAAAAAGACGCAGAGAGGATGCGAACGCTACCTTGGAGGGGGTTGCGGGGGTGTCTTGGGAAGTGCCTTGCATGTCACCGGTTCTTCCCATCCTTTTTTGCCACGGCATCAAGGCGGTTCGTTGCCGCGATGAAACCCGTTGAGGGTGGTGTCCAGCGTAAGGATGAGGACCGTGGCGGGGGTGGGTGGATCCATTCAACTCTTGTACTTGCAGAGGACTGCGTGAATGCACCCCCCTACGAAGGTGAACCTTATGCAGACCAGGGAGCATGCCAACCTGATCGCGAAGACCCAGGAAATCGCACGTCCTGCCTCCAAGGGATAAACCTCTTGTCAAGGGTATCGGGTAATAATGAATCCTTGATCCTGCGACGCCTCCCGAAACTTTTTCCCTCTACAAGTCACCGCGCGATCATATATGCACACCCTGCACATCCATACAATATGCACAGTATACAGCCCTTCCGACTGCCCTCCCCCCCTCCCATATCTCTGACCATGTGGGGAGGTCTTTCTTCTCCTTGTCCTGATCAAGAGTGGAATCGATTGGGTGCAAAGGTGGATGGATAGATATAGCCTATGGAAGCCCACTCCTACAAGGCGTCGCATACATGCAGCCGAGATGACCTTGGTTCATCAGTTTTACAGAGTGGGAGGATAGGTACGGGACTCAAGGTGCGTAGCAGGTGTGGAAGTACAAGCAAGAATTAAAAGAAAGGGCTTGTGTGTGTGGCCCCCTTGGCAGCAGCTGTCTGAATGTGAACCACCTCGGCATCGACAGCCTAGGTGTCTGCCCGCTCAGCGGGAAGGCCATTGCTTTTCGGCGTCGGTCAGAGGGACGTAGGCGACCCCGAAGAGCTTCTTCCTCGTCACTTTTCCCTTCTCGTCCTTGTCAACCTGCCAGATGTGTCTTTCCAACGTCAGAACAAGGTGGTCAAGGCGTAGGCGGAGGGAGTGAGGGAACAGAAGGAAAGGGATGTCAACAAAAATAAGGTATCAAAAAAAAGTTCCTTGGCTACACCCGACCATCCGAGGCACTGGAAGAGGATGGAGGGGAGGGTAGGGGAAGAAAAAGGGAAGAGGTTTACAAAAATCCTCAACTCACTGGCCGTACCCTGTCTTTGACTCGACGGGGACAAAGAGCCTTCCGGGGCTGGCCAGCTGTTCCACCAGGTCCTCGGGCATCTCTGGCGCCGCCGCTCCGACGTGGATGGCATCGTAAGGCGCCCTATCCGACCAACCTTCACAGAAGCGAAGGATGGGAATAGAGATGGGGGGAGAGGCAAGAGAAAGAGAAGATCAAACTATGTCAGTATAGGGACACACTTCCAAACATCAGATGGAATCCAACCAACCCCTCCCTTGGCAAGCCCCGCCACCACCGGACCTCACCTTTCCTTCCATCACCGCAGACGGCCTGGATCTGCCCCTTTTCCATGGCCTTTGTCAATCCATCACTTTGGAGGTTCTGCTTGCTCCAATCGACCAGCTCTTGGATGTGCTCGATGCCGACTACCCTGGATCCGCTGTGGGCGAGGCTGACCTCGTCCGGGTCGAGTGGCGCGACGAGGTGATGGAAGATGGCCAGAGTGTAGCCCGATCCGGAGCCGACATCAAGGACCGACGAACCCGGCTTGAGGTAAGGCAGGAGCGCTTCGGCGGCGTGAGCGTGCATGTGCGGGGCGCTGATCGTCGCTCCGTACCCGATTGACTGAGGCGAGTCCTCGTAGGCCATCGACTTGACCTGGACGTAGTTGGCCCTGTCCACTTTGCTCATCGCCTTCGGAAGAGAATCGAAGAAAGAAGGAGACCAAAGAGAGAAAATCATAGAGGAAAAGGGGTTTGGAAGCGGTTCCGGTTTTCAAAGTCAGCCTGAGCCTTTCCACCCGACTCAAAATCTCCCTCCTCTCCTTGCTTCCAGCCGAACACAAACCTCGGCGACCCTGTCCGAGTTGATGAGGCCCTCCCTCCTGAGGTTGGCGATCAGCTCTGCATTCGAACCTCCCGAGCACCTCCAGGCCATGGCGATGGTTGTGGTGTTGATAGAGTGGCAAGAAACGGTTGGACGGAGGAAGAGGTCGGGGAAGCCTCGGCTTCGGAAGGGGGTTTTCAGGATCGAGCTCGTTATGAAGACCACTGTGATGCGACGCTTTTTTTTTTTTTGTTCTTTTAACCCTAACGCTCTTCTTCCACAGAAACCTAACCCTTTCAGACGGGGATACGATGATGGATCAGTGATAGTTACTTTCCTTTCCACCTCGTCGTAGAGAGACAGAGGGAGACAGAGGGAGGGGGTGGCGATGGGGCAAAGTTGTGAAGCAAAAGGAAGGTGGAGTGAAGGTCAAAGGGGGAAGAGGAGAGGGGTCTAAGCTGTCAGTGAAATCCATGTGGAGGCGACGCCGCCAACAAGAAGGTGATGGCGGATGCATATGGCGCACAAGCCATCCCAAGGTAGCAGGGGCCTGCCACCCTCGCCATCACCACGCGAGCGAGCCCCCCTTCCTTGCCAGCCCACCAAAAAAGCTTTGGACGATGAGTGGTCGTCATCCCGACCCATAGATCGCTTGCACTCGGACTGCTCGATGCCAGCAAGGGTCCACCTGAATGCGGACAAGGTGACGATGAATGAATGCTAATAGAAAAAACAGCGTTTGCGTTCGACCAGGGTCGGTCTGGAAAGCAAGTGGGCACCAAGCCAAGGTGTCAAACTTTGAATGAAACACGAAGCAGACGTCCTCCTGCCCCCACCTTCGCTCGTTCTTCATCTCAAGAGGGGGGCAGGTAAAGCGAGAGATCGAGGTATACGATTGCGGGTCACATCTCAAAGTACATGTGGAAAGGGTAAAGACGACAGGTCGGAAAGACGTGGGGAAAAGGGGAAATGGAAAGGAAAAAGGAATCAAGAAGAGAAAAAGAAAAGGCAGAGAGGTTCGAGGTGAGGGGTTGCTTTTCAGAGCCACTCTTCCGCTGTGATCGAGACGCCGCTCTCTACTACTCCCTCGACCCGCCTTGATCATCGCACTCTCACCCTCTCATCCTCTTGATCTTTCTGTCTGTCCCTCTTAATGCCGCATGGGCCCATCCTTCTCTTCCACTCGTCTATTTTACAAGCACTCGATCGTACGAAATCCCCTCTGTCGGCGGATTGGAGAGAGAAAAGCATAAGCCGGGTTTCGTGAGCATCTATCAAGCCAGAACATCATCTTCTAGCCATAGGTCGACTCGAATCGTCCCTCGCACGTTCAGTCTCTTTGCCCTCCTCCTCACCCCTTCAACTTACTGATGGCACCTCCTGTCAGCGATCGCTTGACATTGCTGGAGAACACTGATCGATCCCTGCGCAGATCTTCGGCTGCCTCTGAGATCAGTGGACGTAAGGGATCGAAAGGGGACGCATATGACAAGGGCGAAGAAGAGATGTTGCTAACGATTCAGCGACGTGATGACGAACAAAGGTGCCTCGATTTCCTCCCCAACGTGGCTATTAGCTTTAGTCATGGTGCCCATGTTCTCACACGTCATCCACCTTCCGCGTCGACAGGCTCACGTTCACTCACCCTTGTTCAGCGGATCATCCGCATTAGGCTCAAGGAACAGATATTGCAGCCCCACCATGATCGAGTTGAGGTTGAGCACCGGCTTCCAATCCTCCCTGAGGATGTTGAGGCAAACGTTGCCCTCCAGGTCCACGTTGGGGTGGTAGATCTGGGCGAGAGGGTGACAAGGGGAATGGCACGTAGGGATCGAGGATAGGATCTGAATTCTGCTGGCCCCACTATCCTTCGAGCTTAGGAATTCAAAGGATAAGCAAATCTCACCTTCTGGGTGCATTTGACCTTGGGAGGATCGTGAGGGTAGTTTGTGTTGATCGCGAAGGTGAATGTGAAGCTCCCATTCTTGTACATGCCTGAGGAGAGTTGACGACCGTTGGGCGGATAGATGAGTACGAGTGATGACTCTGACGGATCCGTTCCGGGCTAGAACAGGCGGAAGGAAAGCTGCGTTTGCAAGGCAACCAACCCAGTCTGTCGCAGCGCGTGCAAGCTTGGGCTTCCCTGCCCCCTTTCCCCCTTCTCTCTTCCCACTTCCACCAAATGACTTGCCGAGCCCTCGATTCACCTTGCTTTGCTACCACCCCTACGCAGCCTGATTGAACTCACCCTCGTCAGGTTCGATGGTCAAGGTGAAATTCAAGACATCATTAGGGTCGGCAAAGTGGGTCTTCATCGTCTTTGGCAGCTCCAACTCGGTAAGATCTGGGTCAGGTTTGAAATTGGAGGGCAAGCAGGGTGAAGGTGTATTTGGTGATCGTCAGCCTTGTGCTAAGAAGCGGAAGCTCTTCCCTTTTCTTTTCGGAGAGGTAGTCACCTTTTTGAACCCGGAGCTGAGCGGGGCTTGTCTTTGGCTTTTTCTTTTTCGCCGACTCCTCCTCCTTCTTCATCGACCAGATCTGGCAACGTGGTGAAAGTGGGGTAACGAGATACGATAGGATTAGGTTTTGAAAGGCAAAAGGATGATGAGAGGGACTGGGCTCGGCGCAGTCAGGATAGAGCAAGACCGCGGTGACTCAAGAGTTGTGAATGTGTGCGTAGGGAGGAAAAGGGGGGATTGAGTGAGGAAAGGTTGGGTAGGCGATGGGTCGAGCCAACTCACCTTGATCATGATCGGCTAGTCCTTGCGTGGCTTGTTGATTCAATTTGGTCGGGCTTTTGCTTCCGCAGGTCGCTGGCTGGAGCGTGAAGAGGGGGTGGGACAGGCAGGAAGAGGGAGGCGAGTTGATGGACGGAGGTTGCAGGTCAGGGAGGAGTTTTGCTTGCTTGGTTGGTGGTCGGGTGTTCGATGGTAATGGTCGGGTGGGTGGTGGGCGAGGGACCAAAGTGGAAGAGCGTAGGCCCAGAGAGGTCAAGGTTGAGCAGAGCTGGGGTTCACTGATCGGGCCTCTTCTCTGGCTTACAGTAACCACCACGGTTATGTTCATGAATACGATCTTTATTCAAAGATGTTCTTGCTCTTAGTCCTGATTAATTCATCTTGGATAGATCTCAAACGAAAGTCACTAGATCGGGAGGGAATCGTTTCCAGCCTGCCCCACCAAGCAATCCTTCATAGATCCAAAAGTGTATAAGATGTACTCTAGATCGAGTACATACATGTCATTCCCCCTTTCCCAAGCAAGTGATTCATGGAATTCTGCATTCAAATTTCAGCTTGATCCATAACTTTAAAATAAGGTTTGGAAGCTCTGATAAAATAGATCAATCTTAACCAAAAGATTGAAGAATGATGTGGTACACAAATGAAGAGAAGAGAGAGAATAAGGAAGATTGGGAGGAAAGAGAAGAATGAGACAAGAAAGTTTCAAGATAACTGAGAAGAAGCTTCAGACTTAAAATAATCTTTGGAACTAAATTGACATGATTCAGTTCTGAAGTATTTGAATTGGTTTAAAACCTTTTAACAAGGAAGTGTGCAGATTCTACTTCTTTTTATTTTTATGTTGAAGTTTCCTTGATCATCCTATCCTTGTTTCCATAGCATATTACTTCTCCCTCTGCCAACTTCCTTGATCTGATCCTGATACACTTAGAAAGAAACCTTTTGCACTTGTGTTCTATACTTATCATCTCTTAAGCACAGAGAGTGTTGCCAACTTCCTTCCACCAAACCTTCCGAACCCCCCTCGTAATCACTACCGACCAAGGCGTGAGGCGGGTGCGTGATGGCGACCGTGGTTGATTTGGACTCTCCGCGAGGGGCCGATCGCATCTCAGGGATGTGGGAATCCGGAAGGGAGCTGAAGAAGGAACGGAACGATTCTTACGCAGCATCGCGAAAGGGAGGGCAAAGAGGGAAAGAGTTTGTTGCTATCTACAGATTAAAGAGGCTAGGTAGGCCAAGGTGATGGTCTTGACTCCACTCGGGATGGGGTGGGGCAAGGGACACTTGCTCTTCAATATCGTAACAAAGTCTGGAGGCGGCAGGCCACAGAGAGAGATTGGGGGGGAAAGAGCGAGAGAGGGGGAGAGAGAGAGAGAGGGGGGGAGAGAGAGAGAGAGAGAGAGAGAGAGAGAGAGAGAGAGAGAGAGAGAGATGTCCTGAACATGATTCGTCACTTCGGCTAGATGAACCAACAGGAGGAGAAGGAAAGAAAGGGGGAAGATAGGCGATCAGGAAAACTCGAGTGAGCGAAAGCAACATCGCACCTCCCAGGGACGGGGTCAAAGATCCTCGGTGGCCAAGACCTTCCTGACGGCCTCCTGACAAAAGACCCTTCCGACTTGGTCTCCGCAGATTCCCATGGCTTCGCCCGTATCGCCTCCACCCTTGGCGTCCAACCTGTTGCCCACCCTCCACCATCCGATCAGGGTGCCGGCCTTCTTTGCCGGCTCGACGTAGCGCTCCACTTGTGACTTTGCCCAGCCGTCCAGGTCGGCGTGGATCTTCCAGAACGAGCTGATGACGGCCGTTGGCCTCGAGGCCAACAAGCGGCTTGCCTCCGCTTGGGTCGATTCGAGCAGTTTGTAGTTGGGCGAGCGTTGACCCAGGTTGGCGTCAAGCCTTTCGTACCACGAGGTGACGAGGAGTTTGCCGTTGCTTCCACCGTTGACCAACCGGAACCCCCCGCCTCCCGCTTCAAGCCTCGGCGACCCTCCCCTGTACATCGGTGACAGGATCCTGTCGAACGGCGACTTTCCGGCAAAGAGACCCGCCAGCCGTAAGATCCCCAGCGGCTCGACAAGCGCGGGCATGAGGTCGTTGTAGAGCTTGGAGAATGCGGTGTGGCCAGGCGAGTCGATTCCCGCTCGCAGACCCGAGCCGACAGAGACATTCTTTGTCCACCAAGTTTCTGGCGTCTCTCCGTCGATGACCACCTGCGAGTGGACGAGTTCCGGGTAGGTGGTCGCAAAGTCGTGAGCGAACAGGGCTCCGAATCCTGTCGAGATCAGCATCAACCTCCTCGTCTCGCCCTTTTTCCCTTTCCCACCCCTCTTCTTGTCACCGAAACCACCACCCTCCGAGTCTCCCTGGTCGCCTTGGCCTGCCTTGGAATCTGGTGTGGGTGAGATGATCTGGTTGTCGACCAGGGCGTGATGGAGCGCCCTGGTCTGGACCTTGATGTTGAAAGGGTGGCCCATAAAGTCCGTGTGACCGTAGCCGATCCTGTCCCAAATGCAAACGCTGTTAAGCGAGAAGCGGCCTTCGTCGCCGCTGCCATCAACAATGCTGGCCCCACTCCCCTGGTTGCCTTCTTTCTGATCTCTGGGATCGTCATCGGATCCCGTTGATCGTCTGACCATGTCCCAAACCCACTCGCCGCCGATCTGACCCGCGACACCTCGGTCGGTCATGACCAGGGCTGTGGGTCCGAGGTCGTGGCGCTTGGAGTCATCGGTCTGATTGCCGCGATCCGAGAATCTGCAGGCGACGTGCATCTTGTAGTCGTAGTGGCTAGCCCCGACCGTCGGGGGGTCATAGATGGTGGGTCTCCTCTCGAAAGCCTTCGAGGTCGAGACCGTGGTCAGGTTCCCGAGCGGTTTGAAGCCAGAATCGGCAGCATCGAGACAGAGGTTGAAAGTCATCAGGCTGAGCAGGGCTGTGACCAAGGTGGAACCGATGAAGGCCAGAAAGACCTTGATGTAGCGGGTGCATCTCCTCTGCGCCCTCTGCGAAGGGATCTGGGTTATGATGGCTCGGCTTTCGTATCTGTACCCTAAGCCGGTCTCCATCGGCTCGGCCACCAGAGCCGAGATGGCGACAGGGTAGGTGACCTTGGACACAGAATGGCTCGTGAGAATGCACCAGAGGGTGATGAAGAGATTGAGCAAGAGGCAGCTGATCCCTAGCCAGGAGTGGGTCTTCCTGAGCGGCTCGACGGCGCACATCACGATCAGCGCTATGCCCAGTAGGAGGAAGTTGACTGCGTGGACCAAGCGTGTCAACCTGGCGGAGAGCTCAAAGACGAAGAGAGATGGGGCCAGAACAGAGATGGAGGTGATCGAAAGCCATAGCGCTAGCACAGAGGGAGACCTGTGGGGTGGGAGGAGCAGGGGGACGGGGATGAAGAGGTTGAGGAGGAGGAGAAGGAAGAGGGTAATCGAGACGAGGAGGAGGAGGGCCCCAAGGAAGAAGAGAAAGCGGAGGATCCTGGATGAAGCGAAGGGCGACCTTGGTAATGAACCGGAAAAGGTTGGATCTGCAGGTCTTGAGGAGGAGGTGGGGTTGAACGAACTGTAATCCTGGTTGAGGCTCTGGTGGCCAAGGAGAGGTCGTCGCTCCCTGTCTTGTTCTCGACGAGCGGATGACATCTCTTGACGACGGCGAGGTGCCAAATGCTGCACCTGCGGTTGGTCAGCAAGTACAGCTTGTCAAACGAAAATGGTCCGGAATGGAATGGAGAATTTGAGAGTGGGCCGCGAGGGGCGATAGAGACAAAGAGAGACAAAGAGAGAGAAGAAGGGGATTGAAGGAAGGAGTTCTGGAGATGACGGGGAAGAAGGAAAGGATGGAGGGCACGGATGTGAGCGAATCGATGCGCTGGGATCGTGAACTCACCGCCCACCACCAAACAGTACGTCGCTGGAAGGGGTGCAGATCGGGGTAAAGGCAGTGAGTGTAGCATTCAAGAGCTGGGAATGTGGGGTAGTTTCGAGATGAGTGGTACAAAAGAAAGACGATGATGCTGGGCCCATGTGATGCTTGCCGAATCGAATGTGGAGGTGGAGACCGAAAAGCAGGGAGCATCATGTAATGCAGATGGGATTGGAAAAAAGGGGGGGGGCAAAAAAGAAGGATTTGGAGACTGCATGAGTCGAACACGCGACCTTTCGCAAGAGATCCTCTGAGATGCTAAGCGAACGCTCTACCAACTGAGCTAAATCCCCTTTCTGGACATATGGGTCAGGATATGATATATAATCTTTCATAATCCAAATACAAAAAATGCTATACCGAATCAGCCGATCAAGCAACCTCAAACTCCAAGAACACCTCGCATCTCTGCACTGCGTCCTCCTATTCTTTCTTATCTATTATTTTCTCCCCACCGATTTTTCAGCGGTTTCGATGTGTGCGTTTCTTCGCATCTACGTACGGCATACATGCTAACTCGAAAGGAAAGGGTGCGTTCTTGGGTGATGAGGAAGCTGAGGTTTCCACCATCGGAGAAGTTGTTCAGTCGACAACGCTCGATAGTCGATCCGCTGGCGAACCTCGCTGGGGGAACTGGATCTCTGAATGGGAGTGGTACCTTAAAGCTTCGAATGGACTTTCCCACGGCTCTAGGTCGCGACAGCTCACCTTGTTTCTTACTCTCTTACACCAAGAGAACTGCAGGGCTGGAATCGTCGAAGGGGTTTTCCAAGAGAGAGATCAGAAGCTGAACACGAAAACGTACACCGAAAAAAGGCGCAAAGTGCAGACGTGCGCAGCAGGTACCCGGATCTCGGATCAAGGCCGCGCCGATGAAGGCGCCCCCAAGTCGGGTTGGGTAAAAGATGAAGGGCGCGAAAGAGGCTGGCAACACTTAACAAGACGAGGAAAGGGAACAACTTGGGTTTCAGAACAACGAAATCAAAGTGGGAAAAGAGGATGAAGCAAAAGAGGGGGAAAAAAAAGACATCAAAGTCGAGGGTTGGGGTTGCGACAGCAAGGGTGCTCCCTCGCAAGGGAAAGGGCAAGCGAAAGAAAGAGGAAGAAGGAAAAGAAGAAGGACGAAGAGAAAGGGAGGTTGACAATGGCGTTCTTCGTATTCTTCCTACCGCACGTGGTTGGAAGCCGGCCCATCGATCTCTGACACGCACTGAACCTAGGGAATCCGCCTTGGGCCTGACACGAAGGAGCACAGCCCTACGCGCCAGACAAAGGACTCTGCGTGCATCCAGTCCGTTCTGTCGATCTGAAACTCGATCGGCTTGACGAGAGTGGTATCCACCCTTCCTAAGGGAGGCTGTGCCGAGTCCCGACCCTGACATTTGCGTGGATGTTTCGATGCGAAAAAGTTGCACGATTCTAATCGAGCTGGGGCGTTGTTTGTCGGTGATACAAGAGATTCCGAGCGGAGATTATGAAGCTTAGGGATGGAGGCGCGGAGAGGGAGAGGCAGAGAGGGGGAGAGAGATGTGATTGTTGTTGTGAGTGAGAGAATCGACGCCGACGGAAGACTCGCCTGCCGAACACGTTGGTCAAGTCCTGCATGGGCCACTTCTGACCCGCTGGCAGCAGAAGAAATAGCAACTCCGAGGACGTGTCGCGGTGAGTTATCAGGACAAGGTTTGGTGTTGGTCTTTCGATAGATGGAGGGAGGAAGGAGTTCACAACACTCAGACTCCGACAAGACCCCTCCCCTCCCCACCCGCATTCGACCAAAGCCGAGTCGAGCTCACAACGTCGGGCTCTCAGATCGAGTCCCCCGCCCCCACTGGTTGGGACCAAGCTCACACGCTCACCCTCTCCTTCTGAAAACGATGAAAGGACGCAGCTAAGAACGGAAGAGGACTGTGCCTGCAGGCAACCATATCCCCCGTCATGCCAACCTCTCAGCATACCAACCGTAAATGCACAACATCCTCGATCGAGGTTCAAAGAGTTTGGTTCATACACTCACAAGCGTGAGTGAGTCCAGAGCCTGACTGTCCAGTAGGTGCGCAACCTCACGATCCCCCGCCCCCCTTTCCCGAGTCCCAACTCCCGAACCTAAAGATCACACCGACGTCTTGCGCACCTCTCTCGAACCTCTCCGTTAGCTTGTATTCGATCCGCTTTCCCTTCCCCCTTTTCTTTTTGTCGCGGCGAATCCTGTCGCGTTGAAAGGGGGTGGATGGAGTGAGTTTCAAACGCACCCTCATCGTAATTCAAGATCACAAGCAAGCCTTTGTTTTTCGGAGAAAAGCGTGCATCTTGAATTAAAAAAAGGGAAGGGGGTAAACGCGAAAAACCCACTTGAACTGGAAAAGGGGGTTCTCCGTGTGAAAGTGCACATGATTCCCATCTTTGTATTCAGCCCAAGGACGCGCGGCGAACAGGAGAGATGATGCTGTTCGGAATGATAATGTGGATTAGGATCAGCTGAGCCTGTAAGGCTGCAGTCGTGAGTGTGGCTCATGAGCGTGAACCAGGTGGTTGCGGGTCGACTGGGGAGGAGCGTGGCATGGTTGGGTGTGCATTCAAGGTCCTCGAGGAACCACTTGCCAAAACCATCCAAGGCTCATCAACAATCACCCTTCTCAACACTGGAAGCATGCTTGGTTGATGAGGCGTACACAGCATCCTTCCACGTACTACTACCCACTGACCTCCACGCTCAACCGATTCAGAGCATACACCCTACAACATCCTTTTCTTCTCCCGGATGGCCACAGCTGCCCAGTGGGGACAATCCTTCCAAGTGCTTGTCCTTGCTCGCTTTTTCTGCCCTCCAACTCTTGCCTACCCTCTCTTGCCCACCCTCTGACCTCTACCCTTTCCATCAACCCAAACCCCTTCAACCCCCCTTGGTCGAGTCGAAAAGGTCCCAGCCAGGGCCAGGAATCGAGGACTGTGGATCTCTCTCTCCTCACCTTCTTCCCCTACCTTCCTCTGACTTCGACGAATCCACCGCACAACTGCACGAACGTTTCATCTTCCATCTTGTCTCCTTCCGACCCTCCGTTCGTCCCAGGTGCATGAGCCAGAAACATCGCGAAGGACTAGGAAGGATCACGAAGACGACGATTGGTCACCCCCATTCAGACCAAAGTGGTTCCAGCTCACCGTTATCCATAGAGAGGTTCGAGCAGCAATTATCAAGGCCCGTACCAAAGATCGGGAAACTATTTTTCGCTTCATTTCCTTGGAAGAGAAAAAAAAAACAGCCTTCATCAGATATCCTTCCTCGCCAGCAACCCGTATCCCCCCCCCCCCCCCCCCCCCCCCCCCCCCCCCCCTCTCCCTTCCGACCATCGTATCGGGTAAACACCATCTTGTAGAGGAACCCCTCTTCTCTCCCTTCGCTGTAAATCTTACTGCTCTGTCCGCACGAGGCACTCAAGGCAGCGAACCGATAAACTCGATCACCTTACGCCTGCCACCGACTCACCACACCCTATGGTCATGCCGAACCTATCCCCCTCCGACTCGTCCGCCGAACAGGGGAAGGGCCAATCCGAGGTGCTGGGAGTCACCTCGCCAACGAATCCTAAGGCCACCGCGGTCACGACGAACACCAATCCAACCACTCTCCTCGGATGGTTCAAGTCGACCCTGACGTCGACCTTACCCGGCTCGAGCCCTTCGGGCCCTGAGAGGTTCAGGGGCGGCACCGGGAACTTTAGCGAGGGCGATGAGGATTCGGATCACGGCCAGCAAAGGGCACCGGGGGCATTTCCTCGATCAAGGCACGAGCAGCCACGGCACCTTGGAAAAGGTGGGGTTTCTGCGGGTTTCTCGAGATTCGGATCCAACGATCAGGCGATGGGAGACAGGAGGAGGGCTACGAGGGCGTCGAGGTGCCTCAACTCGAGCACCTTCACCAGACCCTCAAAGTCGAAAACCGACGTATTCGGGGTTGAACATCAATGGGTTGACGAGGAGGGCGATCTCGACGCGAAGGATGAGGACGGTGTTGAGGAAGAAGAGGAAGGGGAGGAAGAGGAGGTCGATGAGATTTACACGCCTTTCGACGGCGGCTTTCCCGACGTGAGTGTACCCTCACGACCCGCGATCGCGTTTGTGTGCAGTGGGAGCCGAAGAAGATAGGATCTGATGGCTTGAAGGCTGATGAAAACGTAAATGACGCCGCCCCGCCCCTAACAATGCGGAACCCTAACTTTGATGACTTTCCCACATCCCCCAACCTCAGGCTGCAACAGAAGGCCAGCAGCGAGGTGGAGTGGGAGGGGAAGGTGGTGGCGTTGGCGGCGATTCATTCCCATTCCCAATAAACGGGACTTTACCGTCATTATTATCATTGTCGCCATCGTCGTCGTCGTCAGCGCTCAACGAAAGGCACCACCTCCAGATGCCCTTGCCCCCCTTCGCCATGGGCTCGTTCGTACCTTCAACACCACCTGCAACAATTTCTGCACTACCGCCGTGTCAGGAGCCTCTGTCGGAGAGTCCCATCCGATACAAGAGCCCTCCGACCGAGGTGATCAGACCGATGCCCATCAGGAAGACGACCGCCCCTGTAGGTTTCCCGAAGACAGAATTGGAGAGAGAGGAGGAAGAAGAGCGTGAGGTTGACAGGATGCTGTCCTACCAGCGCAAACTCCAATTCCATCAGCAAAGGCAACTGGAGCAACTGGAGTTCGATGATCATCACCATGGTCGGCTTTACCATCCACACCAGCAGGACGGCAGAAGCGAAAATCAAGGATTCCGGCAATCGATTCAAATCCAAATGCAAGCCGCGAGCATGACCAACAACGCTTCCGAAAGCACCGTCAGGCAAGGTCAAGGTGAGTGAATGCATGGTCTGAACCCTCCCTTGCCCTTCGCTCGTCCCCAGCCGCATTGCTTCTTCCCCACCTTCCCCTTTGCTCCAACCACGGTTCTTCTGTTGAGCGGAAGGATCCAGTCTCTCTCTCTCTTTTGATTTCGTTCCGTCTTTTACCGTATCAAGGGTATAGTTCGTGTGTTCTTTCCCCCGCTCAGGCGCTCTTCCCGCCCTTACCGCTTCTTTTCCTTGCGTTTCCGTTTCCGTTTCCTTTTTGTCGTGTTTTTTGCTTGAGTTCCCGCGTCGCTTTTTCTCCCTAGCGGTGAAGGAAGGCCCAAGCGCCAAATCTAGCGTAAAGGGGGCCTTGGTGGGAGGGTCTTTGGGGGTTGGTGTTGGCAAGGGACCGCTGAGGGGCCGAGATTGGCGGGACTCTTTCCTTCTTCACGCTTTTCCTCCCTCTTTTTGTTCTCTTCCTCCTCTGCTTTGCGTTCGGATCGTCGTTGCAAGGAGAGGAAGTTCAGGAGAGGAGGCTACGGTGAAGTGCGTCACGAACACGGGCTGCGGGTCACTTGGACAGGGGAGGAAAGGGCCCTTGCTCTGCCTCGAACCGCCAGGCCGCTGTCGCATGGTTCATACCCGCCGCAGAGAAAAGGAATAACAAGAGGGGGGAGGGCCAGGCGGACGTTTCTGCTGATCAAGCCACACCCAACCTTGCACTTGGTTGACGTAACAATCCCTTGTGGATTGGGTTGGGTTGTTTGTAGGCTGGCTGGTCCAGAGAGGTTGGAGTCGTTGTCATCTTTGGTCGCTCCCTCTCTCCCTCTCTCTCTCTCTCTCTCTCTCTCTCTCTGGCCAACTTGGGTGTTGGTCAGCTTAGGGCTCACCAAAGCCGGGCCCGATGGGACGATGACCAAAATCAACGAGCCCAGGCCAAGCTGGGTGTGAAAAAGGTGGTCAGCGCGGGTTGCGGGACACGGGCTCCGCGGAGAACCCTTTTTGAACACGTCTGATCCCTTGGCCTTGGTCAAGTCCGATGCAGGATTGGGGCGAGTCGTTTCGATTCCTCTGGTCTTCATTTTCATGTCTTTTCCCCTTTTTTTCTGTAACGGGGGGTTTTCGAAATCCTTACGCCTAAAACCCGACCAAGGTGACTTGGGCACGCGAGCTCGGCGCGAGGAGAGGGAGAGAGGGAGAGAGGGGGGCGAGAGCTCGTGGGTCTGGGATACGATTCGGATCGAATTCTCCCTCGTGATTCCAAACTTGACCTCGCGATGGCTGGCTCCCCTTTGCTCGACTCCCCTTGCCTTGCGCCCCGTCCCTGCTGTACCCTCGTTTCGGATTCCAGCTCCCGTTTCCGTTTTCCGTTTTGCGGTTTCTTTATCGTCATTCATAATTGTGTGATTCTCTTTTCCTTTCTTTTCCTTTCTTTTCTCTCTTTGAGCACTCTTGGTTATGAAAACCCCCTTCCCCTTTTCGGCCTTTTGTTTCCGTTCCTCCCCCCTCCCTGCACCCACCAAGGAAGTGGTGGAAGGAGAGTGAATCCGATCGGCCGAAAAGCCTCTGACTTGGGGGAGGGTCTCTCTTTCTCATGCACGCCGCTTCCATTCACAACCCCCTTCCCCCCCGCTCTCCTTTTGCTCAGACAAGGCATGGAGGGAGGGTTCTCGATGATCGGGTCGGTGGATCAGGGGGAGGTGGGGCATGAATGAAGGAGGTGGAGTCGCATCCACGCTAGCGAGGTTGTGCTGCGATCCACAAGGAGATCTCACGAGGGGGGGCGGGAGAGCGTTGTTTCTCTCTTTGTTCCTTTCTTTCTTTCCTCGCTCTCTTTTTTTGTTTTTTTTTTTTTTTGTTTTCCATCTGCCTTTCACTATCGAACGCCAGAGCAAGCTAAACCTTACTCTTGGGGTCGAGGCTCCAGCTCGGGAGGTTGGAAAGTGAAAAAAAGATAGACTCGAGGGAAAACTCGCCGGTTTGGGATTATGGGGCGATCGGGATGATTAGAACTCGCCTACCCGATGAGGGGGAGTCCTTTTTCACTCACTTGTTTTTCTTTTGGCCATGCACCAAGGACCCATGACTTGGTGAAGCGGGTTCGGCTGGTTTCCTTTTTCGCTTTGGATCGAGTTGTTTCATCTACATACTCGGCTTTTTCTATCCTGATTACGGGTGCTTTCCTGCCTGGACTGGTTCCGATTGGATTCCTATTCGACCACCCTGACGCATACCGCACCTCGACCGCTCTCGGGATCAGACTCCCGGTGGGGAAGCGCCAAAGGGAAAGAGGGTGGATGACTCCTTTAGCTAGGAATCATGCCACTCGGTCTCTTGCCCTTCCTCATCCCAACCAACCTCCCCTCCCCTCCCCTTTTCGCTTACGTTTCTTCCCTTCTCTTTGGTTACCGGTATCCGCCTTCCGTGTCTGCTCTCGAGCCTTACGATCGTCCAGCTTGGTCACCCTTGTCCTCCCTGGTCTCCTTTGAATTCTCCCTCGGCCAGTTTCTGTCATCCTCTCCCTCCCTCGTCTCCACCACCTCTCTCGCTCAGCCCTCCCTCTAAGATGACCTCTTCTTTATTTTTTTTCTTTTTCTTTTTTGATAGTTTGCAGTGTTGAAACATCCTGCGGTTGGGTTTGCATTTCTCTCTCCCTCTCTCCCACTCCCACATACTCCGTTCCTTTCTCCCCTTTCGGCTCTTGCTTGCCATGGATGGGAGAGGGAGGGAGTGGAGCGAAGAAGACGGAGAGAAAGAGTGACGGTCATGGACCCTCACCTCCTCCCTTCAGGTTACCTCAGCCCTCCTCTCCCTCTCCCTCTCCCTCTCCCTCCCCCTCCCTCTCTCGCTTACCCTCTCCTTGTTCCTGGAGGTGATCCCCTCCCTCGTCCGAACCCGCCCTCGGTTGACACCAGGCGGCCTCCAGCTCCCTTCTTCCCTCCCCTCCCTTTCACGCAGTCGCATGTTGCAAATCTTTCTTGCCTTGGCGTTTTCCTGGATCTCTCATTCCGCTCGATCCCCTGTCATCCTCACGAAAGAGGTCTCTCTGCC